>CALNHX010012954.1:0-21226 GCA_940337035.1 Agriotes lineatus
TCTCCATATGTTTTTTATTAATTTGTATATCCTTTTTTGTAATTCATCCCCACCATTTTTTATTAACTCGTTGCTGATTTCATCTGGCCTTGCTGCTTTGTCTGGTTTTAGTTGTTTTATAACTTCTGTGTATTCTTCATAAGTCGGCATTTCTTCTTCATTGTCTCTATCGTCACTTATCTCTTCATGTTCTTCTATTTCCATGGAGCTGTTGTATACTTCCGCAAAGTGTGTTTCCCATTCTTTTTTCCCCATTTTGGGTACCGTTCTTTTATTATTGAACTGTTTTTTAATATTTTGGAAGAGTTTGCTGTTGTCTTTGTTGTTTTCTTCTAGTGTCTGCATCTGTTCGTCGATCCATGCTGATTTTTTCTTTGCGTACAGCTTTGTAGCTTCTTGTTTTATTATTTTGTATTCATGCTTCTCTTCTTCTGTTTGCGTTTGTAGCCATTTACGTCTTGCTCTTATTTTTTCTTCGCTTTTGTTTTGACAATCTTCGTCAAACCACTCTTTTGTTTTGCTGTTTTCAACAGAACCTAATATTCTGGCTGCTGTTTCTAGTACTACTGTCTTTATGTTATTCCATTCTGTCTCTATCTCTGCTTCCCCTTGTTTTTCTAATTTGTTTTCTATTGCTGTGTTGAATTCTTTCCTTGTTTCTTCCGCGTTTAGTTTTTTTGTATTCCAGGTATTTCTTCTTTTACCATTTTCCGTATTTTTCAGTATCTTCTTCTTTATTTTCGTTATTACCAGTATATGGTCTGTATCGGCGTTGGCTCCTCTATATGATCTTACATCTTGTACAATCCTTGTCCATTTTCTTGAGATTAGTACGTGATCTATTTGGTTCCCATATGTTTTCCCGGGTATCATCCAGGTGATTTTGTGTTCTTTTTTATGTATAAATTTCGTGCTCACAATGTATGTATTTGTCATTGCAGCTAGGGTGCATAGTCTTGTTCCATTGTCATTTGTGGTCTCGTGAATGGTTTCTTTTCCTGCTACCTCTGTATTGTTCCCTTCCTTTCCAATCTTAGTATAACCAAGGGGTTTGTTTTGTCAACCCCCTGGTTACCAGTTTTACGTGCTGCCACGTTTGTGTGATATATGGGTTGCTTTTAAGCCCATATATCACTATTTGCTCTACGAGGTCAAAATCTCATCTTCTGACCACTGTGCGGTAACTTAGGGGTTGTAAGTTACTAGTTATGGTTAAATAAAACTCCCACAAAAGAATAAATAACTTATATTAAAAGAACTTAAAAATTTGGATCAAGTACAAATTAATTTTACACTATCTGGTCAATGGTTAATTAACTGTAGCTTCGTAAATATGATTGATTAAAATTATGCTTAATTTTTATGACATCAATTTACTTTGGAAGGAAAGAATAAACATAGCAGCCCTGGTTAATAAAATACACATAAATGACTGACCTTTGTCCAGGTGCCGTTGCTAGAACTTGAAGGGTGAATGTTAGTTTTATTTATTTGCGGTACGCCCGAATTGATTTAGGTAATTTAAATATGTTCGGCTAGATTTTAAATCCCCTGATCGGCAATCCTTGAATTTTGAGTAGCTTATCACATGCACTAGTCACATAACGATTTGAATATAACTTTCAATTTTGACTTAGGTTGATTCGCGCTACGCGTGGCGTCGCGCAGGACGCGGTACGCCCGAAAACGGCCTATGTCGGTAATTAGTTCATTATCTCGCGGGATCCGGGAAGACTGACTGTCCAGTTCGCGTTCCCCAAAAGGTAATTTTCTTTCGGGACAAAAACGAATGTCTTTCGTACTCTCCCGTTTTGCAAGATAGCATTTTTGAATTAGAACTCGCGGATTCTTGGATTTGCAATGTTGCATTTCTCACGCGGATTTGCCTGAATGTCAATTCGACAATTCTCTATTCTCTGAATTACCGGCACCGGATGTAATTCAATACTTTGTGCTTATTGTATTATAACGTTTTGCGTTCTTACCAACTGGAACTTTTGCATTCGCTATGAATTTAATCTATGCAGGATCGGCTTTGATTTATTCTTTTCTTTCGACAACTTAAAGTTTATAAGTCTTATAATTACAAACGCAATTTGTTGCGGGTTGTTACACTACTCCCCGCTTTTTAAAAGTAGGCATGTCCTTATGGACATGTCTGCTTTTCTTAACAAAACCCTTGCCTTGAAAGTGAATTAACTATTACTTCTGATTATATTGACTCATTTTCCTTGCTTTATTTCCTTAAAGTGTCTTTATGCATCATACCGTGTTTTGCGTTCACTTGTTTTTATTGCTCTGCTCTGTGACGCAGTTGACTTCGCACTACACTCATTTTTATTGTGATATGTCCACTAATTTTGTTTTAATACTCTGCTTTTGAAACACTCCCGCACTTCGCGTTTCACAGCTATGTTGACGTGGGGTGTCATCCTTCGGCTGTAGGCTGCTGATTCTCGGCTCGGTCTTCTTCCTTCCGATAATTGGTTTACTTCCTCTTCTGCATTATCCTATTTTTTTATTCTTCTTCATTCGTGTTGTCGCCTTTATCCCTTTTTATTTTATTATTTGCACCTCTTCTTTGTATTTATTTCGGGCTTCATTACCAATATTTATTATTTATTCGTATTAATTATTATTGTATTGTTTGTCTATCTTCTTCATCATATTTATTTGTAATTTTATGATTACTTAATTATTATTTATTCATGGTTGTGTTTGGAATTTATTTCCAATGGTAAGGGAAAAGGATGGTGCAACAGAGGCTATTGTTGCAGGCATGACGGCCTCCAGAGTAAAGGATAATTAAGGGTTGGAAAACTGTAGAAAGTGGTTGATTTTATTTAATGATGAGGTGAAAATGTTATCTTTTTTCTTCGATTACTAACGTTTTAGTCGTTATTTTATTTATTTGCGATATTACTTCTGCTTTTCCATGGTACATTAGCTGATCCCTTTTATAGTAGTCTTGTAGTAATCCCATACTATTTCTTCATAAATGGAATTTACGCAATTACTGTTGAATATTCGCATGAAACTTCTGAATTTAAGTTAATTTACTTTTCTTCCAATTTTTAATGTAGCATAATAATCCTTCGTATTCCTATTTATTGCTGTAGTTACTATAACTTTTGACTACGAGTGATCGTCATTATTGTACGATCCTCATTCGCATTTGGCGTCTTCGGTTACTTCACCTACTACGCTTCCTATTGCTGTAGTGGTACCATTAATTTATATTTTTCGTATTACTTCATTATAAATTCTTATACTTTCATATCTATGTACGCTTCATTATTCTTCTTGTCCTGGTGCCTTAACAACGGTTCTCTGACCTTCGGCTACCTTTGAGGACCTTAAATGCATCCCACATTTGGGTATTTTCCTGGTGCCTTAAAAGCGGTTCTCTGACCTTCGGCTACCTTTAAGGAACTTTAATGCATCCCATACTGGGTTATATTTTATGTAACCTCTACCAAAAATGCGTAAACTTTATATTGCTTAAATTCATTCCTTTGTATGATTTTTCCTTGTAGTCCTGCTGTGGATTTGGGCAATCGGCAATGTCCTGGCTGGATACTGATGTAATGTTGTTGGGTTTGTTCCTTTGTATGTTATAATCGCGAACTTGTACGCGAACTATTCACTTGATATTAATGTCAACAACGGTATGGGCATTTTTGTTAACTTAACAGTAATCTGAATTCTGTATAAGTAATGTTTCTAATTACCACTTTAAATCTTATAAGTTTAAAATCAAATATTTGGTTTAACCATTAACCTTGAAACTCTAATGAGAAACATAAAACGAGTTGATAATCATTGAAAAATAAAATTTAAAAAAATTATTCATATGTTATTATATTGAAAATTAAAATTGGTTTCTATTTGCCTAAGCAACCGTTTCTCTTTTTAGCTTCGCATTCATATTATTAGTGCAAAGATTATCACTTAATTATAAATTTTATAATTTTTAATTAAAATCATATTTTTCTTTTAAACGATTCCCACTGAAACTCAAATGAGAAACACAAGTGTTTGATCCGTGAAGAGAAAAAAAATATTCATATATTACAATGAAAATTAAAATTATTCATAGTTGATAAACTAACTGTTTCCCTTTTTAGCTTCACTGTTTATTATTAGTAATAAAATAAGTATCCGTTTAAAATGTTTTAAATAATTATTTCCCATTATTCTATTTCCTTGTTATTCCTCCTACGTTAGTAAGCTTTAAAATATTATTATTCTTACTTAATATTAATTCCCATTATTTATTTTTCTTACGTAACTGTACCCTGATATTTTACTTTTAAAAATATTGTTAGTAGTTATTAATTGTTTTGGTACCGAATAAGAAAATTGTTTTAATCTCTTCGCATTGTGGTTTTTACTTAAGCTTGACCTTGAAAATTTACTGTGGACAGTGTTTATTTATTTTTATTCCTTCAATATTAGAGACCTGAAATATTAACATCGTACTTTATATTTATTTATTACTTTATGCTTTTTCTTATTCGTTCCTAATTTTTGGATGTCTATTGGTCGCCTTTTACGACCCGCTAGACTCCTAAGCGGTGGAAATATTCTAAACCCCGTTTTCCACACAGGGAATAAACCTTGGGATGTCTTTTTGTCGCCTTTTACGACACGCCAGACTCCTGGGCGGTGGGAATATTCGATCCCCGCTCCCACACAGGGAATAAAATTTTGGGATAACTTATATTTATATTTACTTTAATTCTTTAAGAGATTGTGAGTCTGAAATGAAAATAATAAATTATAAATGTGGATTGAAAATAATTAATCTGGAATTAAAATGAATTTCCTTAGCCGGGAAAAATTTTGGGATGTCTTTTAGTCGCCTTTTACGACACGCCAGACTCCTGGGCGGTGGAAATATTCTAAGCCCCGTTCCCACACAGGGAATAAAATTTTGCTGTAATATTGCTTTCTTTCATTCTTCTATTTATTTTATTTATTTCTTAATGTTTCCTATTTACTTCTATTATTTATTGTTGCTTTAATGATTTTTATTGGTTAATTGTATATTATAATAAAGCGTCTTCTCAAAAAGATGCCTACTATTTGTGTTAAAAAAAATATTTTTGATAGTGTACCAACTCATTTTAAATTATCAAATAATTTAGAAACCTATAAACGCAATTTAAAAACTGAATTGTTGAACAGTCCTTGGATTGTTACGCTTTACTAACAAAACTTACTGAATAATAATTTTTCGTTGTTATTTTTACCTGAATGTTCCTAAAATTTTGATATTTGCATTTTATTTTATTTTTATTTTTATAAATATAAGCCTTTGTTTTAACATACTTACACTACGCCTTGCTTAAGCTTGTGTGTGGCTAATACTGTTAATGTGTAAAATAAATATTGTATTGTTTATTTTTGTATCATTTATATATTTTGTTTATTGTTTAATAATTATTTAGTTTCTTCTTTATTGCTTATTTTTTTAACTTGATATTTTGGCTTCGCAATTTCTTTTGGTGAAATTTATATTTTTAGCTTCGCGATTTATTTTGGTGAAATTTATGTTTTTAGCTTCTCAGTTTATGTTGGTGAAATTTATATTTTTAGCTTCAAGATTTATTTTGGTGAAATTTATATTTTTAGCTTCATGATTTATTTTGGTACGGGGAGGTAGTATTAAGTTTATAACAATTTTATTTCGTTTTTCTTCGTATACTGCACTTTCTTGATTTTCTTGAATTTCTTCTTCCTTTTTTCTTCGCCTAAGTTTTGTTTCTTCGATACACAAGTTTTTAACTTACCATATTTACCTGTTCCTTTATATTACTTCCTTGGAACACTTCTTAATAATTCGGTACCTTTTTACTTACACATTTTAAATTTTCTTCCTTTATTTTCTTAGATTCTTCTTTCGAATCCCTACGTAATTTATCTTCCTTCTTTTTCTTCCTTACTCTATTTTCATATTCTTGCTGCAGGATTTATTTTTCTTCTTCTTCGCTTAGTTTTCCAACACTGTGGATAAAAATATTGCCTACTTCATTGGCATTTCCATTTATATGCTTTCTCCTAGCATTTTTACCTTTGTGAACCATGGCTTCCTTACTGAACTTTCTCCCTAGTTCCTTGTCACTTTTTCCCGTGACTTCTTCGGCATTGTTTCCAATATCCTCTTTGCGCACTAAAGAGTTTAAGATTGCGTCTAGGTGATCAGCCTGTATGACGTCCCTCTTTTTATTGGTTTTATTTGCCTTCTTGCTTCCTATTGATTCTCTAGCTGCGGATCCTGTTTTCGGTTCCTTTGAGCTTTTTCTTGAGAATCTTCGAATTGTGTCACTCCACCTCCTGCCGAATGCAAGAGCGAGTAATGTTGCTGAGTGCAACCTCCGTCTCGAACCTCTGCCGATGATTGAGACCCACAATTCCCAACTTTACTTTTTTATGGGTATTCCATCGTTTTTCCCTCCTATTTGGGGTTACTGGAATCCCTGAGATTTCTTAAATTTCGCATTGTGTCACTCCACCTCTTGCCGAATGCAAGAGCGAGTAATGTTGCTGAGTGCAACCTCCGTCTCGAACCTCTGCCGATGATTGAGACCCACAATTCCCAACTTTACTTTTTATGGGTATTCCGTCGTTTTTCCCTCCTACTTGGGGTTACTGGAATCCCTGAGATTTCTTAAATTTCGCATTGTGTCACTCCACCTCTTGCCGAATGCAAGAGCGAGTAATGTTGCTGAGTGCAACCTCCGTCTCGAACCTGACGATGATCGAGACCCACAATTCCCACTTTACTTTTTATGGGTATTCCGTCGTTTTTTCCTCCTACCTGGGGTTACTGGAATCCCTGAAATCTCCTAATTTTTGTACCTGACAGCTATATTTCCTTATTTTTCTTTCTTCTAAAATATCTTCATTATAATCTTCTTGTGTATCGCTATTGTTATTTAATTTAATACCTCCTCTGTACTTATTTCATTATTAATTTAATTGTACCGCATTTTAAAATTGTTAATCATTGTTTTGGATTGGCGCAAATTGTTAATTCCCTGTCCCATACTGTTAGGGTGCAGGTGGAAAATTTTTTCACCGTTTTATTATTAATTAGCCAAGCATAACTTAAAATTTTTGTTTACCTTATTGTGAGTTCTTCCCTAGTCCCGCTTCTTTTTTAAATTTCCATCGTAGCTTCTGGAGTTTACCTTCGCCTTAACGTTTCTATTACTGTTAGCGTTATTACCTTAATATTTTGTTGTATATTGCCTACTATTATAATTGATTTTTTTCTAACTGTGCGTACCTTTATAATTTTAAAATTTATTATAGTGTTGTGACTTTTTTCTTGCATTATTTCCTGAGTACTGTTATAATTTGCCAACTGACGCAATGTAATTTAATTATTCTGATTAAACCCGCCATGCGGCTTATAAAAATTGTGCGCCCTAGCATTTTTAAAATTGGCTTGTTCCCTAATATTAACATTTTCTTTGTGCCTACAAAATTTTTCTGACCTAACACTATTTGAATTATTTCGTGACCTGTAGCCACTTTGCTGGTTGTTCCAATCCGCGCTAAATCTGAAATTGTTGTTTCCCACTTGTGGATGTTGTCTAAACTTAAAAAATAGTTTTGTGCTATATGATTATTACGACCGCAATTAAAAGAAGCTATATTTTGTGTTGTACGCCTTTTAAAAATGGTAAACGCGTAACTGTTGCGTTCGTTTCCGAGTTTAATTTAAAGAAACAGTATTTCGCAATATGATTGTTGCGTCCACAATTGAAACAAACTGTATTTTGTGTTGTGCGCACTGTGAACACTGGATTATTGTTTTGAAATTTATTAGCGCTAATTTTTTTCCATAATTCTATTTGAATAGCCATTTCTTCGGCTTTTCGCTTAATAAAGGTTCTAATTCTTTCATAATATTTTTGTTTACCCCTGTTCGAAATTGGTTAAAAAGTAATTCCCCGTTTTTCTTCCTTAGCCCAGGCTTTTCACTGTCCGTCGCATGTTTTAAATCGTCTGTTAAAATTTCTGTGCTTAACGTTTTTAATCGCAACACATAATTAGCTATTGATTCGTCGTATTTTTGATAACATTTACCCAGCCGTATGAGCGCTTCGCCCGGTATTTTCGCTGGTGTAAACTTGCCTATTAGTTTTTCCTTTAACTCATTATAACTCCAACTGTCGAGTTCTTGGTTGGTTCTAAAATAACTATAAGCATCCCCTGTTAACCTATATTTCAATATGTTTAATTTTGTACTATCCGACCAATTGTCTAAAATGCCTCGTTGGTCTAATTTTTCAAAGTATTGCCTAATGTTATTTTTGCCACTAAAATTTTCCACGGTAGAAGCAATCATACCTAGCGTCACAAATGGTTGTAATGTTGCTTGATTACCCGACGGCAATTCCGTGGCTGTTGCGTGCGATACCATTTTATTTTAAATTTTGACCTAAAATATTTGAAAATATAGCCTTTCTACGCTAATTACTTTATGATTTGCGAAATTTTTAGCTAAGTGCTCACTGATTATTTAAAAATCCGTATATATATGCACCTATCTGTGAAATTTTTCCAATATTATAAATGGTGAACTTATTTTTCGGTTAAACGCGTAAAATAATTGCCTTTATGACTCCCTACGTTATTACTTTCGTATTTGTCCTGATAATAATAATTTTTACAAGTTTTTGTTTGATTTTATTTATGCGACGCCTATGTGTGCCACCCTTGGCAAAGTTTTAAACGATATTTAATTGCAAAGATGATGCAGGAATTGTATTTATTGTGATTGTTATCCCTAATTGTTGCAGATTATTAGCAGAAAAATTGTTTAAAATTGTTTTATTTGCCTACCAAATTTTTGAAGCCCCCTTTTTACCGTTTGCACAGTACCGGGGAATAGTATTTGTTGCTAATTTTAGAGCGTTCGACTTGTTTTCAATACTAGTACAACGTTGAATTTCACCTTATTGTTGCCGTCTTGTTGTACACATAAACCTACCAAAATTTGTTGCTCCTAGAGGAAAAACGTAGAAAAAACACACAAAATCGCACAAAAATAAAATTATTTACATAGCTGCAAGCGAAAAATTGTTAGAAGCACATATTAATTTGGGCGCTTTCTGTAATTCCTTCCATAAATGTGATGTGGTTTCCTTTTGATGAACAATAGATTTTATTGGAGGTTGTAGCATTTATTTCACCAAGCCATGATGGTTTGGCTGCAAAATTTTTGCAACCTATGATCACCCTGCGTATTACAAACCGATAAAATTCCTTGCAAAAACTCCTTCGTGCTGAAATTTCATATAGGGGTTGTTTTTCAGTTAGGGGTTGAAAAATCAAGTTATAAGGGTAGTTTAAAACCATTGCGACCATTTTGTGCTATGGTTAGCAGATGTTCATTAATGTAGGTGTTTAAATTTTTATAAAAAAACTAGAAAAAAAATTGAGTTTCTAGGGGTTGATACTTTAATTTCGAGGTTACTGCCTTTAATTTGGAAGCTGGGGTAGTTCGATGCCACCGTTTTGTTCTATGGTTGGCAGAAGTTAATTGAACTAAATGCTTAAATAAAAAACAAAAATAAACATGTTTCCGTAAATTTTCTTTGAGGGTTGCTTTTAAGGGCTGTAGTTAAAGGTAGTTTTCCGCTGCCACTACTTGTAAGGGTTGGCAGATGTTAATTGAGTTAGATGTTTAAAATTTATTTTTCCAAAAACTGAAAAAAAAATATTTTTTTTCTAAGTCTTAGGGGTTGAAAACCTTATTTAAGGGTGTAATCAGAGGGTAGTCCGTAGACCGCTGCCACCATTTATAATATAAGGTTGGCAGATCTTCATAGATTTCAATTTTTATAGAAAACGAAGAAAAATCTAGGTTGTTTTTTCTTGTTGTTGAGAATTTATTTCGGGGCTGTAATTAGGGGTATTTTAAACCGCTGCCACGATTTATGCTATGGTTAACAGAATTTAATTGATGTATATATTTAAATTTTTATAAAAAACGGAAAAAATTCTTTAGGGGTGGTTTTTAAGGGTTCCTATAAGGGTTCTTTGTAGACCGCTGCCACCATTTACAACCAAGGGGTTTGTTTTGTCAACCCCCTGGTTACCAGTTTTACGTGCTGCCACGTTTGTGTGATATATGGGTTGCTTTTAAGCCCATATATCACTATTTGCTCTACGAGGTCAAAATCTCATCTTCTGACCACTGTGCGGTAACTTAGGGGTTGTAAGTTACTAGTTATGGTTAAATAAAACTCCCACAAAAGAATAAATAACTTATATTAAAAGAACTTAAAAATTTGGATCAAGTACAAATTAATTTTACACTATCTGGTCAATGGTTAATTAACTGTAGCTTCGTAAATATGATTGATTAAAATTATGCTTAATTTTTATGACATCAATTTACTTTGGAAGGAAAGAATAAACATAGCAGCCCTGGTTAATAAAATACACATAAATGACTGACCTTTGTCCAGGTGCCGTTGCTAGAACTTGAAGGGTGAATGTTAGTTTTATTTATTTGCGGTACGCCCGAATTGATTTAGGTAATTTAAATATGTTCGGCTAGATTTTAAATCCCCTGATCGGCAATCCTTGAATTTTGAGTAGCTTATCACATGCACTAGTCACATAACGATTTGAATATAACTTTCAATTTTGACTTAGGTTGATTCGCGCTACGCGTGGCGTCGCGCAGGACGCGGTACGCCCGAAAACGGCCTATGTCGGTAATTAGTTCATTATCTCGCGGGATCCGGGAAGACTGACTGTCCAGTTCGCGTTCCCCAAAAGGTAATTTTCTTTCGGGACAAAAACGAATGTCTTTCGTACTCTCCCGTTTTGCAAGATAGCATTTTTGAATTAGAACTCGCGGATTCTTGGATTTGCAATGTTGCATTTCTCACGCGGATTTGCCTGAATGTCAATTCGACAATTCTCTATTCTCTGAATTACCGGCACCGGATGTAATTCAATACTTTGTGCTTATTGTATTATAACGTTTTGCGTTCTTACCAACTGGAACTTTTGCATTCGCTATGAATTTAATCTATGCAGGATCGGCTTTGATTTATTCTTTTCTTTCGACAACTTAAAGTTTATAAGTCTTATAATTACAAACGCAATTTGTTGCGGGTTGTTACACTAGCATTGAAGTCTCCTATTATTATTAACTTGTCGTTTCTAGGTACTTCTTCACATGTTGTCTCTACTTTGCTATAGAATTCCAACTTCTCTTCGTCACTTGCTTCTTCAGTGGGGGCGTAGCAGTTTACTATTGATATGTTAGCTTGTTTGCTTTCTATTCTTAAGTAAGATATTCTTCCGTTTACTGCTTTGAAGTGCATTATTTTGTCTCTGGTTTTTCCTTGGACCATGAATCCCGTTCCATTTCTGCCTCTTTTCTTTTCTCCAGCGTAAAACAGTGTGAAATTTTTCTTTGTGATTTCTCCTTTGCCTAGCCACCTTATTTCTTGGAGCGCCAAGATTTCGATTTTATATCTCTTCATCTCCTTCCATATTTCCTGTATTTTCCCTATTGGAAGCATGGTTTGGATGTTCCATGTTCCTATTCTGAGTAAGCTTTCTTTCCTCCTTTTACGTTTTTCCTTTTTGTCCCTTTTACCCTTCTTTTCCTTATTGCCCATTTCCATTGCTTTACTTGTTTTCTTTAGTTCTGTCTGATTTTGCCTTTTCCGTTTGCATTCTGTCGTCTTCCTTTTTGTTTCCGTCCAGCTTTCAGTATCTAATAGTTTTTTGGATTGTATTGGGAGCTTGTTGTTCTCGTTATGTTTCGCAGGGTTGTATTTAATGTTTCCTCCTCAGATACTGGGAAAACTTGTGTATTATTGGGCTCCTGCCCGTCCTTTCTTTCCCTTCTATGGGGTGCCAAAATCGTCTGCGTCCAGTTCTTCCTTTTTGGTATTGCTCCTTTTGGGGATTTTCCCTCTTCTTCATCTGTCGATCTTCCTCTTTTCTTATTGTCCTCTCTATTTTCCTCTTTCTCTTCAGACATTTCCTCATCATCCCTTTGGTCTTCCAGTTCTTCAACCGTCCATTTTTTTCCGTTTATTATCAGCCTATCTCTTATTATTATTGCTTTCATGCCTCTCCTCCTTGCTTCTATCTTATGAGGTATTAATATTTTCTGGATGTCCTTTGTCTTCTTATCCAAATCTTCATTTACTGCGATCTTTGTTCCCTTCAAACCTGATGATTTCTTTAGTATTTCTATTTTTTTGAATCTTGTTGTAAGTCCCATTTTGATTGGTCTGTTTGTATTTCCTCTTCGCATCCCTATTCTATTTATGAAGTCTATTTCTTGATCCGTAATAGTTACTCCGATTCTTCCTATTACTTCTTTCAATACTTTTTCTTTCAGCGTCCATATATCTTCATTGTTCTCTTCTGGGATTCCGAAAATTATGATATTCTTTTTCCTCGTCTCGTTTTCCAATACTTCTATTCTTGCCTGCTGGTTGTTTATGATTTCCTCTAACTTTTCAATTTTACCCGTTTGGTGTTTTAAATTGATGCCTGCTTCGTCTATCTTTTTTTCCATGCTTATCAGTTTGTTCATAACGTCCGCTAAAGTTGGTTCCTTGCCTTCCGTCATTTTTCATGTACTTCTCTTTGCTGTATTTGTTTTTATTTTTTTATTTTTACCCAATTTGCACGAGATAACACTGAATATTATTTAGTTAGGACGTCCTACGTTGTCTGTATTCCGTTTTCCCGTAATTCACTCTTTGTTTTCAATACTTTGTAACACTGCTACTAACAGCTGACATTGACACTCAGCAAGTCACTATTTTTAGCAACTTTGATAACTTTGCGTTTATTTCTCGTGGCTTTTCACTCGCGTGCATAAATTTCAAAAATCGCGGGTTGCAGAGTTTCTTCGTGTTGGCGTTCCTGTTTGTCGCGCTTTTCACTCGTGTGCGTATATTTGTTTATGTATTTGGCGCTTTGGTAAATTTGCGTTGGTGTTATTGTTCGTCGCGCACTCGCGGTACCGTTACCTCGCAAGGCAACTTCGCCTTTACGTTATCTTACCCTTTATTTCCTTCAATTATTTACGTGATTTTCACTAGATATCACTTAGTTATTTAATTAGGATGTTCTATGTTGTCTATATTCCGTTTTCCCGTAATTCACTCTTTATTTAGAATACTTTGTAACACTTTATTCCACTTCTTAGTTCACTGCTACTAACAGCTGACACTGACACTCCAGCACTCCACTCCACACCCCGTTCTCAAACAGTAAACATACCACCGACTAGCTCAGGAGAATGGGTCGGGCTTGTCGGGCTTGATTTATCTTAATAGATAATGAAATAAATTAAAGGGGCGCCAAGTGGTTTTAATGACACATTCACATCTAGATTCTTGAAACAACAAACTACTAAGTGACTCAAACGAAGCCAAAGAGTAACAAATATATAATAACAGTTGATAAAGTTTGAGTAATAACAGATGTAGTATATAATTATGTGTAATTACTGATAATTAACAAACAACCATCAATATTTAAGTGTATAAGGACTAATAACTAACACACAGATTTATAAATTATCACAGAATTATACCTAACTAGTAAATATGTATTGCATCGTTTATTAAATTGTACCGACGAGTAATTACTGCCAAGGGATCCAAAACGGCAATGTAATTCCATTAAACGGGCAATTCAGAATAAATATTTCACTGACTGAAGATGTTTTACATTTCCCCCAAATTAAATTTAAATTTCTTTATAAGGGGTATATTTCATCCAGGCGTCTGCATATATTTCCTCACACTAAATAAAAGTTATATCAACAGTGTGGCAGCAAGCAAGTATGAAATTCTTAAGTTCAAAACTGTTTGGGTACCAGTGTAAAAATTAGGTTAGCCGATCAGCGATATAACTTAACCCAGACATAGCTTCAAAACGATACAGAATAATTTCCTATCGCTGGAATCACTGCTGGCAATACTTATTAAATACATTAAAGAACTTAATTAAACAAATAAATCAACTAGGAACGTGTTAAATACTTGTAAATTAGCTAAAAATCATGTAAAGCCTTGTCCTAGTGCTGTTAGTTAACATTTAATTATAATTCGTGTAACTATCCAATTAATACCTAAATAAATACGTTTTTAATTGTTGGTTCAGTTTTTAAGCACTGATTGATTGCATGCTGCATTTTCATACCAGAAATAAATGGTTTGTCCACAACGCAGTCATTGTTCTGGAGAATTGGTGCCAAAAGTAGTACAATGTTGAGCATTTTAAAAATATTTGCACTACTAGTTTATCTATACATTTCTTATACTATTTCTTAATCTAACAGGTCATTTTGAGTAATACAATTTTAATGTTATTCCCCTTGTAATATCGTTTAAAAAAGTGTAATTTTATCATTTGTATCGTGTTAACGAGTTGCCACATAAGCTGTCTGCTATTATAAAATACTTTCCGTTATGTCATGGCATTAGAGTAGTTTTTTTTTTTTTTTTTTTTTTTTTTAATAAATTTATTAACTAATTGCAATCTGTATAACAAAGGAATACAATAAGCAAAACAGATAAACGATTAAAAGTGTCATGAATAGATGTGAGAGGCAGGATCCATCAATCCTAACACCAAGATTTCTTACAAATAATGTGTTTAGCGACTAGATGTTACAATAATTACTAATTAAACATTTACAGCTGTATAAATCTATGTGGCAAGTCAAGTGGCTTAATTCTACTGAGTCTTTGGACGTTTGCACTGTTATCAAGAAGATTTACAGCGTGATAGTTAGGATGGAATTCCAATTTATTATTAGAGTAGTGTGTACCTACGTAGTGTAGTTTCTGCAACATAAACCCAGTTGTGTAAATTGTTTGCAATCAGTAAATACAGACGCTTTGATGAGATAAACCCATGAATGTTTGAGGAGCTCGGCCAATTTTCACATATAATTTCATAAGAGCATTAATTCTTTCCGGAAATTTTTTGAGTGCGTTGCAACAACGTCGTATTAATTTGCCCGAGCGGGACGCGAGGGCAAATTAGGACGTTGTTGGAATGCACGAAAAATTATTTCCGGATATGAATTAATGCTCGAATGCAGATTCGGTAAGAAAATCGTAACGACACAAACCCTAAAAAGAAGTAATGTCTACCTATAAAAAATTTTCAAGAAATTTTTTAGTTGTCTTGGTTACGGCTCGTGAACTAATTTTTCTATTGGTCATTAATGAGTGTCGTATGATTTTCACGTATATTTATATAAATGAAAGCCGGTTATGTGGCATATGGGATAATTGTCAGGGATATTTTTATCAGCTAACTTTGTAAATGTTAACATTCAGTTTAGTAAAACTAATGCATAATTATGAAACTATACTGTAATATTTTGGTAATATGTATTCACATTGCAAAATGGAACGTTCACCAAAATTTTTAACTTGTATTTAAAAATTTGCGAATATATCATAGGACGAGTCTTAGTTTTTGCATGCCCTTGGTGAAATTCTTTTGTCGATCCAGGGTTTTAAACGAGTTTGGTGCGGCCTTTACCCGTAAAATCATGATGTAAAATAGTATGAGGGGATAGGTAAGCAGACAAAAGGACTGGACTAATTATTCGCTTGAATCTGAAAAGTAAAGTAACCCTAATAAGTAGTCTCCTCAAGCACTCCAAAAAGCCTTGTCCTTAAATGTAATACGCAAACATGACGCTTATCACAAAGGCATTTAGACAACAAAGCGCATTTGTAATTATATAAATTAACGGCTTTGTCAAAAACCAAATGTCTTTGCTCAGCAGAATGGTCACTAATTAAATTACGCCCGTATTCTACCTTAAAAACAATTATACCAATTGAATTAAATCTAAAATTAATTCAAGTAACACGCCAATAGCGTTAGTGAAATCCAAATCCAGCGAGACCATGTGGAGATAGGACAGTAAAACAAAAAACCTGACCATGCGTTATCTAAGATGCCGCAGGTCGGACAGCAGTGCACAGCCTAAGATACGCCTCGAGACAAGCGACGTCTATAGGTCAGTAAGGCAGATGCTAAATATTCGGATATTGCCCAAATAACTGATTCATAGCCGAAGAAAGCACAAAGCCAGGGGAAAATAAAACAGCAAAAATCTTCATGTCATCCAGACGCAATGATTAGATTAACATAAATACGTCAAAATAATTGTACCCTTGCAAATGATGGTGACGGCTTAGGGAAGAAAATCCTTCCTCTTAAGCGACTGCCGACCACAAGTACCTTTCTAAAAACTGAGAGACAAGTGTAAAAATTCGCGGAAAAATCAGAAGAAGCTACCGCCTTTAAATTAGAAGTGGCGTGTACAATCCCAACAATCTACGAGGTACCAAATTGTGATCTGGAAAATTTCACGAGAATTATCCAAAAATAAAAATAGGCAACCTGCTCCATACATAGGTGCTTAAAGCGACCTAATTTCAAAGATCTGCGTAGCTATATGTGAAAGAAAATCTGACAAAAATGCGATTTAACAATTATTTTCTCCTATTCTTATATATAGGCTTATCAAAGAGAATGTATCTGAAACATTTGACTTATTTGTTAGGTTTTCACTATATTTTAATAAATTATTTTTATAGTTTTAATTACATATGGCTGCCAACGGCCTCTTTTAGGATGGGAAAAGCTAGGCGATCAATATTGGCAATTTTTATTATATTAATGGTTTACTCCTACTTGCCATTGTGAAATGCCCGCATTTACGAGTAAAAGATCTGTATCTTACTGCTGTATTATCAGAGCGACATTAGAATTTAAACTTATATTTGTTTATAAAAAGGAACCAGTAGATATCACATGCATTATGTAAAGATTTGTTTAGCTAATTCAAGGACGAAGTTGATTACTTTAATCATTAGACTTTTCACACATTTATTTTGGATTATTCAATCATATGACTTCAGACCTACAATATGGTGTTCGTACAATATAAACTGCATATAATTAATAACAAAATTAATAAAACTCACTTTTGTTTCAGTGATAACCAAGTTTCAATTGTGCCAAGCTTAGAACCATCGAGCCCCCTGTCGCCCACATCCACATACTTCACCACATCAGAACCCAAAGCAAAGTTTCTGACTAGGTATAGCCAAGACATGAATCAGTACAGCGTCGTTAAGGATACCAAAGACCTAAGCCAGAAGAAGGTATGTTCCTTGCATGCATCCCATGAGTTTCATGTTTTACATTGTTGTACCTTGCAGGCGGAGCTGGTAAATCGCCTGGATCGCAAGTTGGAGGTGCTTCGTAGTGAGCAGCTAGTGGTAAGTGAAGAGTGCCGGTTCAACGACGAGCTGGGTGAGAACGTTGAAGTCCACATGAACAGACTAGCGAGGCCCCACGAAGCTGCCAAGTTTCGCTTGCACGTGGAGGAGGTGGGGAAAATCACTAGCCTCCTGCTTAGCCTGTCCGGGAGACTTGCTCGGGCTGAGAATGCGCTCATGGACATGACTGAGGATCATCCAGAAAGGGTAAGTTTGCTTTATGGTAGTAGGGCATCCAAGCCCCAGATTTCTTCAATTTTGTTTGGAGCTTTGATGGTTACACTGTCTTGAAATAAGTTTTTTTCAAGAATCAACAAAAAATTCGCTTATAATACATAAAGGTGCTCATTTTAACGGGCTACATCGGCTCAGAGTGGTGCTCTATGCAGTAGATTTTTTCTTGACATTCGTTTTAGTATTCTTAATCATCAGTATTTTGTTAAAGGATCATCAGCACTTACTGAAATTATAGTTACGTATTCCACCCAGTGAGACCTTTCAAATGAGGTGTCACATGACTGCCCTTTCCTTAAAAAAATTATGCTGTGTGTAGGTGCACCCCAGAGTGCATGCAGTTTTTAGTATTAGGTGCACTCGAAAGCGTGATCGTAATTGATTTGATATCAGTGCATATAGCAATAACGTAACAAGCTCGATGGGCTTAAGCTGCTATGTAATGGATTGGCGCTGGAAGAACAAATTCACATTTGCAATTTTTACAGACAGCGCTTCTACAGCTCTAAACTATCTCTTCTGATATAAATTAGTGGATAATTGGAGATCTGATCCTAGATTTTTTCATTTGGAGTGCAGCTAGACACAGTGAAAAAATAAAGTATGGTGCATTTAAAAGTTAGAAGGGGGGGGGGGGGGGACTCATAGTCTCCAGTGTATAATCGTAATAATATTTCTCCATTTTTTTCTTATCAACCTCCAGTTCACTATGCCTTTTACTGTAGATTTTCTTTCTTGGTCGGCCTATTCTATGCATGGTCACTAGATCTGCTCCACGCATGGTCACTAAATATGCGTCTCTCATCTATTTGGCTACTGACCCTTCCTAAATTCTCTCTAGGTTGTCCTGCAGTAGGTCTCCAGTTCACTATGCCTTTTGCTGTAGATTTTCTTTCTTGGTCGGCCTATTCTATGCATGGTCACTAGATCTGCTCCACGCATGGTCACTAAATATGCGTCTCTCGTGTATTTGGCTATTCACCCTCCCTAAATTCTCTCTAGGTTGGCCTGTAGTAGGTCTCCAGTTCACTATGCCTTTTGCTGTAGATTTTCTTTCTTGGTCGGCCTACTCTATGCATGGTCACTAGATCTGCTCCACGCATGGTCACTAAATATGCGTCTCTCGTGTATTTGGCTACTCACCCTTCTTCCATGCTCTCTAGATTGGCCCAACCATTTGATTCTGTAGAAATATCACTGAAATTAAGATAGTTTAGAGCGAAGAGTTCCACCACTCCTACTATGTGTTTTCAATAGCATAACAAGATATTGAAAATTTAGCAATTGAGCCATTGTCATTTTGGCGCCCTATATTAAGAGTTCTGCTAATGTATGTATCTGAAAAAACAATGATTAAAAATGTTTTTCTTTGCAGCGAATAATGGAAAGCAAAAGGGATAAACTGAAGGAGCAACTGGAGGAAGCGAAGAAGCTGAAAGAGAGCATCGACCGCCGCAGCATCAACGTCTCCAACATTTTATACAAGTACTTGAATTCGGAAGAGTATGCAGATTACGACCACTTCATAAACATGAAGGCAAAGCTGATAATGGATTCGCGGGAGATAGCCGATAAGATAAAATTAGGAGAGGAACAGCTTTTAGCTCTTAAGGAAACACTTACCACAACAGACTGATGAGTAACTTTACGGATTTAGTTGTGTAAATCTGCTATTCGTTCGAGTTTTATCGAGCGAGCCTAGTCCAGTGACATTTCCTTCGCTTTCTCAGATCTTCCCTGGACTGACTGGAGGACTAAGCCAGTGCCTTACCAGGGTGTCCTGTATCATAGCTCTGAAGTTTTTATATTTTAGCATAAGTTATTCTAGATTTTGGTACTTAAATTTGTGTGATTTTATAAATGTGTGTTAAATAAATTAATAGAAGTACCAATAGTTTTATAAGCAATTTATTGAGGATAGCTCGCGTATTTCTTTAACAAACATTTATAAAAACCTAATGTAGGGTATACCTCGCAATATCTACTTGTAACGGCTTATACTAGTAGATTTGTTGGCTGCTTTTCGAGTCAGTTGGGCGCCTCTTACTGTTTCACGAAACGGATAAGACGGCGTAACCAAGAAGCAGACAGGCTGTTATTTTGTGCATTTCTTATTAGTTAAAGTATTTATAAGTGTGAACATCTTCCTACCAAGTATTTAATGAGTTAGCTAGGTCTACAGGTCCAAATTTGATTAATTGGATGTTGTTGCTGGAGTAGACGTTGTACATATCGATTGTCTTAATCGAATAGAATGGTGCTCTGGAAATTATTTTTAATGAATTGTTATATTGTGATCTTTTGTGTTAAGTAATTTTCGTCAGTGTTTCTTATACTTTAATAAGATTTTATGTTCAACTTCAGTTTCAGTACACTATCTGAGCTTTATGCCTTGCTTGCAATAAATAAATAACACATTTTCGCCGTGTTTTATTTGTCTATCTCAAAACACTAGACAACTTTGGCCAGTATCATTGTTATCATACAGTCTCCGTTAGCTAATCTCTCAAAACCAAAACAATGTGACTACTTGGATACAATTACCGGCCGACTAGCTAGGTTCAGAGAAGGTATGTACAATTCTTTAGGAGCTCAAAAAGGCGCCAACGGATTTTTATCAAATAACGGTAAGTATATCCAGGCATTCAAACGAGAATACTTAAACTCAGGTAACACAATAAATCTGAAAGAGAAGCTCAACTCAAGTATAGATCGCAGTAACAAATAAAGTCAGAATGCAAATATCACGGTATAATTCAAATAATATAATCACCGCAAGAATCACAGTATTTTAACATAATCGGAATCATAAGTTGCCACAAATTAATTGCTATGATCAATAATTCACAAATACGAAAATGAGGTACCTTAGGCAAAGATTACAATACTTACAGTTCGAAAACTTTGCAATAATATTAATTGCACACATTAAAATAAACGGACAGGCAAACATCATAGCAAAGGTTAGTCCTATGTGACTTCATAAGGTCATGTCCCTGACCTGGATAGGCAAAAAAGCAACTCTGACCATAGATACTTATTGCGGGGGAAAGGAAACGGATATCAAAGAAGTTTCCAGGCGATATACAAGGGAATGACAAAAAATCCCCAGCTATATTTGAAAATCCTAACTTTAATGAAGAACTAACTCTTACCAAAATAAAACACAGGATGCTGACATAAATGCAGTTTTTAGACCAATAAAAACTTTGATACGAACACCACCGAAATATATTAATGTAACTGACTAAAAAGAAAGGGAAAATTATAAAATACGAATATGATGCGTATGGAAAGAGATCAAGAACCAGCCCAGAACCAGATATAGAGAGCAAAAGACAAGGTACCAATAAAACTACCATTAAACAGCACAAATAAAATAAATCACAAAGAAGATGAATCAAAAGAACTGGACACAATTATAGAGGCGTTGGAAAACAGAAAAAGCAACTAATGTTGAGATTAATAGCAATTTAATATACACCACGACAGAACAAAAGTAGTTAGAAGTTCAGTTTTAATATTGCACATGTAGTGTTTATTAATATATATTGTTATGACTAGCACTACGTTGGGATAGCTATATTAATATGTTATATCTCCCAACAATTTGAGATGACAAGCAAAAACCTTTTGTGCTATTTAAAACTACAATGAATATACCT
>CALNHX010012955.1:0-21210 GCA_940337035.1 Agriotes lineatus
AGGAAATGAAGCGTATAATTCAAGTTAGTTAAACAGTGAAATATTTGTCAGGGTTTTAAAAGAAAGGTATGAGAAGCTAGATAAGCTAATGAACGTTGCAACGAGCAGCTAAGAAGGCAGACATTAAGGCATTTCATGGAAATTATAAGAATCAGCAAGCCAGGGTTAAAAAAACCAAGAAAAGGACACAGCAGATGGACCAAAAATTGTGTGGAAAAGGAGACAGGGAAATTCAAAGGACGCCTTGGTGCAGGAAATACTCTAATAAAAATTAATCAGTGCAGTGACGTGTGTGAACACTTAAAAGCAATTTTAAAAAACGTGCAGTGGCGAAAAGACACAGTTAACTAATTATAAATGTAGACAATGATATTAAGAATAAGAATTTTGTAAATAGTTTTTGTTATAGACAAATTTAGTGTTATAAGTAATTATTTTGAACTTGGTTCATATCCGTTTTTTATTTAATATTTAACTTGCAATTGTTTATAGCGGATATTGAGGAAGAACAAAAGAAATTAATTATGAATTGACATGTTAAAAATGTACTCCAGTTAAATCAAATTTTCATATAATAAATAAAATTATATTAACATAAAAAGTATACCAGTCTATTGAGTGCATGTACATGGTCGTGTGGGAGTATTTGTATCCATTTCCAACACCAAAAGTGAAAAGTTCTCCGAGCCCAGTGTACATAACCTAGAAGCTGCGGCAGACCAAGTCCATCTCTGCGTGGAGGCGAGCAGCGGATACGGCACCAGAGTGGAAGCTTCCAGAGCAACGAGCAGCTACGTGAGTACGTGTGCCAGGAGTTGCAGCAAGATCCGGCCCATAGCAGCCCAAGAAACTACATCAGGGTGTCCTTCGAGCCCCGATATAAGATCGGTGGAAAGCAGGTACTGTTTAACCTAAAACTAGATACGTGCGGCTCGTGAAAGTTTATGCATGTATAAGAAGAGTCATACTCAAGACAATCCAAGCGATTTCCGTTGCTGTAATGTAAATGACAGCCCGTAATATAGGCCCAGTCCATAATTTGAGGTTAGGAGAAAGTTGAATCCAAATTTACGCCAAGAAAAACAATTGGAAATTGGCGCGCGTCCCTTCGAAGAATGCTAGAAAACAAATGACAAATAATGCCGAGAAAGCAGCCGAATTTAAATAATTACCGGTTGAACTTTGATGAATTTTCACATTGTTTTAATTCAGTGTCAGCTATCTTGCCAGAGGGATTCATTTGGAGTAACGTTTGATCTAATTTTGAGTATTTGCTTGTGCGCAGTAGAGCGAAGACGGAATACAGATCCGTACTCAATTAATTTAAGAATTACACATTCAGCCAGGAACCTAATCGAGATTGAGTGATTGCTCTACCAAATTGAGCTAGCGATTAATCATCAATATTTGCAGATAAATAAAATATGATACAGGTGCATATAACCATTTATTTCAACAAGTTAATAAAATACAACTCACTTTTAATCTACCTAAAATTTTATAGTGTAAACAAAATATTTGCATGGTGGTTCTTAATCAATATTTATTTAATTAAATCAATTAAACAACCATATCATTGCAAATAAATGGTCGCCAGCAACGTGGGGCGAAAGGCGAATTAACAAAAACAAACAATAAGTGGCAAAAAAATAGCGAAAATTAAGACATCCTAACGTGTAGGCGAGTTTTAATTACAATAAATAATCATTAACAACTACAGTTAGATAAAAGTTGCTTAATTATTTGACTTTTATACACAGTATATTTAAAAACTGTTAAATTTGTATTTTTAATTAGTATTTGTGTGGGTAGCATTGCAGTAAGTGCAAGCGCTTTGTTGTTCGATTGATAAATAAAATACAGAAAAATGACGGATAAGCGTTCGAGAAGATTGAAGAAAATGGAAGAAGGAAAGGAGGAAGAGCACCAGGCAAAAGAAATAAGTGAAGTACCAGGAAAGCCTGCGGCTGAGGAAGAACGACAAGGGGACCAGGCTGAGGAACGGCTGCCCCAAGCTGTAAAGCAAGGATGTGAATTAAGTGCAATTATGGAAGCGATACTACAAATGCAGCAAGATGCAGAAGAACGGGACAAGAAATTAAAAGTCGAGGTCGAAGAGCGTGAGAAAAGTATACTGAAAGCAAACAAACACGAAGCAGAAGAACGGGATAGAAAGCTACAGGAAACAATCAGGAATAATGTGCAGGAATTGAAGCAAGAAGCAGCAGAAATAGAAACTAGGGGGTATAACCATACCAATTTAATGATCGAAGGATTAAAGGAAGAGTTAATGAAGATGCAGCTAGATAACAAACAAGAGTTGCAAGTTAAAATTGACGGCCTACAGGAAAAATTGGAGACATTTAAGAACACAACTAAGAACAAAATAAGGCAAGAACTGGAACAAGAAGTGGCACAGTTGATAGATGAACATATCGAAAAGAACGGAGAGGAAATAGAGGACAGAATTAAGGGTGTAGAAAATAAAACACAGGAACAACTGGCACAACATGAGGAAAGGATTGAATTGGAGAAAATCAGGCAACGGGTGAAGAAGATACAGGATCGCTACGAAGAAAAGCATAACAAAAGAATAAAGAAACTCATGAAATTTAGAATCGGGGATTTAGTAATCATCAAGAAACTTAGAGTAGCAGATAGGCGAGAAAAGATCTGTTCAAAATTTCTAAACGCTTGCGAAGGGCCATACCGAGTACACAAGGTGTTAAGTAATGAAAATACGTATGAATTAATTAACGAAGTGGATAACAGAATCAGAGGACGCTTCCATATTTCGACAATGTACCCATACCTAGCTAGTATAGAGTAGGTTAGGTTAGTGTTAAACAAATGTTGAGCCACACTCATTAAGTTAGATTATTTAGATTAGAATAGGGATTAGGTTAGAATGGTCATTAGATACAATAACTGAATTTAAAATAAGCTAATGGTCAAACTGGGCTGATTAAAAGAGAGATTTGAATCATGCAATTAAAATTTGTGACAATTAAAATGACAACGCATGCAAATCGACGTATGATGTGAAATAAAGCTCATGCGTGGTAATTTTAATTATCAGAAATTGGGGGGAAGTATGCAGTGGTCTTAAGCCTACAACTCAACTCTGATAGCATTGCCAAATTAATGGACATTTCACTAAAGCTCAGGCTGAGGTATTTTATATAACTGCAAGGCTAAAACTTGAATTTAATAGAATGAGGGCATTTGCAAAGGGATGCCATTAATAGCAGTATAATTAAAAAGGAAAGCAATAAGCAAAGCCTCAATTCTCACAGGGATCTAAGTTGACTGTAAGATCAATTTAAATTAAGAAGTTTGTGCAAAGGTAGTAGCCGAACTATTCATTCCAAAAAGGATTGCAAAGGCAAGGAAATGAAGCGTATAATTCAAGTTAAGTTAAACAGTGAAATATTTGTCAGGGTTTTAAAAGAAAGGTAATGAGAAGCTAGATAAGCTAATGAACGTTGCAACGAGCAGCTAAGAAGGCAGACATTAAGGCATTCATGGAAATTATAAGAATCAGCAAGCCAGGGTTAAAAATCCAAGAAAAGGACACAGCAGATGGACCAAAAATTGTGTGGAAAAGGAGACAGGGAAATTCAAAGGACGCCTTGGTGCAGGAAATACTCTAATAAAAAATTAATCTGTGCAGTGACGTGTGTGAACATTTAAAAGCAATTTAAAAAACGTGCGGTGGCGAAAAGACACGGTTAACTAATTATAAATGTAGACAATGATATTTAAAATAAGAATTTTGTAAATAGTTTTAGTTATAGACAAATTTAGTGTTATATGTAACTATTTTGAACTTGGTTCATATCCGTTTTTTATTTAATATTTAACTTGCAATTGTTTATAGCGGATATTGAGGGAGAACAAAAGAAATTAATTATGAATTGACATATTAAAAATCTGGTGTGATACACTCACACAACTTCCTTTTACAGTGATCTTATAATTAGTTAAATATTTAATTTTAATTTTTAAGCATTTGTCAAAAATTTTCAAAAATTACGAATTCTACAAAACGGTACAAAATAGAGCGTTAGTTGAAGAGACAAATTTTCTCTAAAATCTTAAGCAGAATTCAAAAATGTAATAATATACCGGGTGTTCTATTAAAATAGGAGTTAATAAAAAAAATTGAAAAAAAAACAAAGAAACCCACTTTAGAAGTATTCAACTGGAAAATCACCTATCTCACGTTAATGCACATTAAAAATGTAATAAAAATGTAAAGTTTGAAAAAAATCGTTAGAGCCGTTTTTGAAAAAATCGAAAAAACTAAAAAATCACAAGAGTAAACACCTACTTCCGGTTATGCGATTTTTTTAAAAGCTTGCTGTCTCATCTACATAGTACACAAAACTTATATATGAAGTTTCAACGCCATACCTCTTTTTGTTTTTGAGATATTCTGTTCACAGACAGACACACAGACAGACACACAGACAGACACACAGACACACAGACCAATGAAAAAAAATATGTTTTTTGGGATCAGGGGACTCTAAAACGTGAAGATCTGTTGAAAACTCAATTTCGAATTTTTGGGGTGAATCAATACTTCCTTTACGGTAAAAGGAAGTAAAATGTACTCCAATTAAATCAAATTTTCATATAATAAATAAAATTATATTAACATAAAAAGTATACAAGTCTATTGAGTGCATGTTCGTGGTCGTGTGGGAGTATTTGTATTTCTATACATTTCCGACACCAAAAGTGAAAAGTTCTCCGAGCCAGTGTACATAACCTAGAAGCTGCGGCAGACCAAGTCCGATCTCTTCGTGGAGGCGAGCAGCGGATACGGCTCAGAGGGGAAGCTTCCAGAGCATCGAGCAGCCTCGTCAGTACGTGTGCAGCCCAATAAACTACATCAGCGTGTCCTTCGAGCCCCGATATAAGATCGGTGGAGAGCAGGTACTGTTTAACCTAAAACTAGATACATGAGGTCCGTGAAAGTTTATGCATGTATAAGAAGAGTTATACTCAAGACAATCCAAGCGATTTCCGTTGCTGTAATGTAAATGCAGCCCGTAATATAGGTCCAGTCCATAATTTGAGGTTAGGAGAAAGTTGAATCCAAAGTTACGCCAAGAAAAACAATTGGGAAATTGGCGCGCGTCCCTTAGACGAATGCTAGAAAACAAATAACAGATAATGCCGCGAAAGCAGCCGAATTTAAATAATTACCGGTGGAACTTTGATGAATTTTCACATTGTTTTAATTCAGTGTCAGCTATCTTGCCAGAGGGATTCATTTTGGAGTAACGTTTGATCTAATTTCGAGTATTTGCTTGTGCGCAGTAGAGCGAAGACGGAATACAGATCCGTACTCAATTAATTTAAGAATTACACATTCAGCCAGGAACCTAATCGAGATTGAGTGATTGCTCTACCAAATTGAGCTAGCGATTAATCATCAATATTTGCAGATAAATAAAATATGATACAGGGCATATAACAATTTATTTCAACGAGTTAATAAAATACAACTCACTTTTAATCTACCTAGAATTTTATAGTGTAAACAAAATATTTGCATGGTGGTTCTTAATCAATATTTATTTACTTAAATCAATTAAACAACCATATCATTGCAATATACATTCCTGCAAAAAAGTTGTAAGAATCAGAATGGGTAAAAGAATTGCGACAAGGGGCGAGCAGTTTCCTAGTGAAAGATGCAACTATTACAGGAATTAACAGATGTACTGAAAACGTTTAAAACGTAAAAATAAAATGCTGTAACTGTTTAATATTTTACTTTTCATACATCAGTTGTGTCGTTGTTCATTTAATGTGTAAATTAAAATTATAGGACTTACTCTCTTCTCATAATGTACTTAATATAATAATTATTATTGTATGTACAATTGCATGTGCAAACTCTTTTTACCGAGCGGTGTAGAGGCTGGTGCTTTGTAAGCTTTTTCGTTGACCGCTTGTTGATGGATTAATAGACGTCATTAATACACTGTTTTTAAAAAAAGGATGGATTAATAGATCTATTGATACACTGTTTTTGAGTAATACACTCTTTTTCATTAATTAACTGTTTTTGTGATTTTGACGTTTTGATATTTTGCATGGAGGTTAGTTGTATCAAATTTTTCGCCACAAAAAAAGATTTTGCGGTCAACGAAAAAATTTTGTAATCAACTCGTCTTGTTAATGGGCGATTAATAATCTCAACTATTAAAGGCGCTCAGCCGCTATCGCTTGTTCGTGCTTTAAACAGTTTCGATTATTAATCGCCTTCATTAACACACTTGTTGGTTAAATAACTATTAGCGTCTGAATTATTATTAATATTATTGTCCGATTCGACAACGACAAGACACGTTTTTAGAGGTTATATGTTTATTACACCACCAAAAAAAAACGCTCGTAAATTACTCAATCCGATCCATCTACCGCAAAATCAGCTATAGTTTTGGTAAATGCTTAAAATTTACCATTTATTGACAATGTCAAACGGACAAGTACTTAAATTCATCAAAGTGACACATACTAAGGAAGACAACTCGGGCCTTGAACGCTATCATTTATTTTTTGATCAGAAATGGCCGCTGACATTTGTGTTTGCCCGACTCTTATATAACTATATACAGGGTCTCTAAAATGTGAATGCTCTACTGCCACCTACCATCAGTTAACATGAATGAACACTAGATTAGGATATTACAATTCCAAGAAATTTATCAAATATGATTTAGAACATGCATTTCAACTACGAGGCATTAGTCACTTATAGACCAGTGTTTCTCAACCACCGGTCCGCGGACCTATTCGTCTGTAAAAAATATTTGTAGGTCTTTGCAAGTTGCAAATTCAATAGAATAAGATTTGAAAGTCGCCATTTGCAGACCGCCACTAAATTAAAGCTAACTACACTAAAACAAACATAACTGCAAATAAAATGAGAAAGATCCGTCATGTTTATCTTTCAATTTTAACCTCACTTTTACCATGTGCTACTTTACCTGTGATAAATCACATTAATGTTTGGGCCTGATGATGAAACCAGTCTGGTTTCGAAAGATGTCGTTACTTAGTAAACTGTAATCAACTCGTGGAGAAGAGTAAAGGGTTTTATTGCTTCATATTCATAACTGCAAATAGGCAAGGTCTGCAAACCAAGTTTCAAATAGCGATGTACACAAAATCTTGTCTACGATCGGAAGTTAATATTAATATAATAAATAGATGATAATAAAACGCCTCAGTCTAATATTTGCTATTTGCTTTCACGGACGCATTGGTGCCATATTGAAGCGGCTATCAGCTTTTCGACAGTTTAGGGACTGCAGCTGCAAGAAGTAGGTCTAAAGATAGGGATATTTTAACATTCTATGGGAACCACGTTTGCTTCGACAGAGACTTCAAGCAGGCTCAGTTTGACCTGACTTCTGTGATAACTCGCGGGTGTCGAGTGATTACATTTTCGAACGTACGCCGACTTCATCGAGCTCATATGAAGAAAAGCCGCGTCCGGGGAGCATATTCGGAAGGCTGTGTGTACAATTCCGTCAAAAGAGACGTTACACGTAGGCGTTTTGGAAAGATAACTACAGTTACCGTTTTTTAAAGGTACTTATAATTTATTGGTCATCTTAATATAATATACATCAACCACGCATGTATCTACACATTTTAAACAATGAAAATGATTTTTTTATCGAATTACACATTTAAACAAAATCTGAAACGGAGACGTTCGATTTAGTTCATCATATTTTAATAGCCTGTAAAGTTTGGCAAAATTTTTCACTGTGCTAACTTTGCCAATCTATATGCGAAATATTTAAATCTCACAATATCGGAAACTGGAATGTCTGTAAGGGGGTGGAAAATATATTTTTCCTTCGGTGGTTGGCTCTACCATCAAAATTCTCCACGAGCCGCCATTGTTACAGACCTCATTCTTCGAACTGATCATAGGCAAAAGCATTATAGCAGTATTGCAGCGATTACAAAAAAAAATCTTTTGTTATATTAATTCAGTTAAACAAAGTATTGTGCTGTTCGCATACCTTTTCTATATAAAGCGACATGACTGTAATATAGTCACTATACAATATACACTGCTATAGACAACTAATAGTTACCACTTGTCCGATTTACAATGTTGTGAAAGCCAACTTGGCTGCTTCTCGCGGTAATTTTAATTGCTTAAAATTTACCCAGAGTTACCGACGCTAAAAGAGTTAGATGAGTATCGTCCGAGGGATCGACTCTTCTTTATTATACCTAAACTCGCATAAATGTTTTGACGGCCTAGAACATCGACATAAATTCGACTTGAGTTTTATTTCAGACAATGTTAAAAGGGATGAACGTTCCTATCTCAGATTTAATGTTTTTGGTTTAATCTTTTCTGGATTATTAGGCTCCGGTGCTTCACGTACTGTGCTTGGTGATCCAGGTTGGCAGATCCTTCGTTCCTTGAATCTTCCCTTAAATTCTTCTGCAGTTAATTCATGCAATTCAGCATATGGTACGATATGCCCAGTGATAGGTTCGCTTACCTTGCCCATTACGATTGAAGGTATCTCAACAAATTATTTTAGACAAACAATCCAGTGAGACAAATGTCTCATTTAAAAAAACAAAAAACCGTTTTTCAAATAGAACGCGTATTAAATAAAAACTGTACCCAGACCTGGAAGGTGTCAAAGTGGTTGCCTACCCCGATCGACGTTTTAAGGCGCACAGGGTCGCAGCTCCGTTTGGCCAGTGAAACATTTTTATTTAATACGCGTTCTATTTGAAAAACGGTCTTTTTTGTGATTTCTCGAAAACCGGAAGTGTCACGTGATTGAAATTCGGTTCCTGAGCTGACATGACCATTCCAAACATATAACTTTCATAACTTTTTTCTCTATCTCTTACGGTTTGGCTGCTGAAACAGCGTCCCGGACTGACGGACAGACAAGTCTATTAGATAAAGGATATTGATTTCTAGAAGTCAGTGAACTTTATACCAGATTTCCAAAATGGTTTTTGGACATTTGGTACATTGGTCGATTCTGTCTCTGTGAATCAAGTTTCTCCATTTGTTGATCTATCTAGCTCTGAACGCATTGTGCTTACTTCGGTCATTAATAGTTATTCATTATTGTCATCTGAATTAGGGTGTACTGATTTAGACAGTTGCTGAATCAATTAAACAACGCTATTATTCACTTTCACCAGCTTTACAAAAGGTGGTTAATGAAAAACTTGACTCAATGTTAAAACTTCGAGTTGTCGAACCTTCTGATAGTCTTTGGTCTAGTCCTATCGTTTTAGTTAAGAAGAAAGATAACACGTATTGATTTTGCATAGACTTGCGAAAAGTCAAAGAGGTAATTAAGAAAGATGCTTAGGTACCCTCTTTCTTATATCTGATTGATCTTAGATCGCTTGCGCGATGCTTAGTGTCTTTCAGGTTTAGACATCCGTTCCGCTTATTGGCAAATTCCTCTTTCTTCATATACCAAACCAATTACTGCTTTCACCGTTCCTAACCGTGGTGTATTTCAGTTTACTCGTATGCCGTTTGCAGTCTACAATTCTGGAGTTACCTTTCAACGTTTGATTGATTGTGTTCGTGAAGCTTCCCTCCAACCTTATTGCTTCGCTTATCTCGACGACATTGTAGTTGCAACCCCAAATTTCGAAAAACATCTAGAGGTTTTAAGAGAAGTTTTTATTAAATTATCTTCAGCCAGTTTCGTTTTACGTAGAGACAAGTGTCATCCTTGCCTTCCCGAACTAAAATACTTAGGCTATGTGATGAATAAATCTGTACTAAATATTAGCAGATCCTGATAAAGTGTCGGCTATCGTCGTAAATACTTCTCTTCCTTCTAGCATTACTGACATACGTCATATAGTTCGTATGGCCAGTTGGTATCGACGTTTCATACCTACTTTTTCTACTATTATCTCTCCTTTAACTGCGTTGACAAAGAAGAATTTTATTTGGTCATCGGAACGTTAAGAAGCGTTTGTTACCCTTAAAAATTGTCTGATTTCCACTCCGATTTTCTCTTGTCCCGATCATTATTTACCTTTCACAGTACAGGCGGATGCTTTCGATTTTGGTCTGGTCGCTGTCTTAAGCCAACATACCCAAGATTGAGAAAAACTCATCCCTGATCTTAGTTATCCTAGTTAGTTGTTCATTGTTAAAGGCTGAACGACATTATTCGACGACAGAATAGAAATGTTTAGCGGTCATATGGGCTATCAAGAAATTGCGTCTCGTACATTGAGGAGACACACTCTACTGTCATTACTGGCCATCATTCACTTCTCTGGTTAAATTACAAAGTTCTTCTGGCCGATTAGCTCGATGGACCATCCAGCTATAACAATATGACTTTTCAATCGTACATCGCAAAAGCAGAGACCATGTCGTTCCAAGGTGCACTTTCTCGTACTGTACCTAAAGTTGACTCGTTAATTTCAGAACTATATCATTCCGCAGGTGTTTTACGCCCTATTTCTGATCGGTGGTACTTAAAACTCATTTCTCAGGTCAATTCTACTCGTCGAAAATTTCCTTCTTGGTTCATTGCTGATTTACTACATTTAGCCCAGGCATATTAGATACATTTTAAAGCAAACCTAAAAAAATAATGGAGACCTGATTTTTAGCACAAATGTTTCTTAGTGCCCTAGGATCAACCTTTTAAAAGTTCCCGTCTCTGTGATGCCGGCGTCATAGTTTCTTAGAACAAGAATCATAAGAAAAAAACACGTGTTTACTAGAAAGAACCAGAATAAAGTACCGTATCCGTTCATATTACAGAAAGAATTTATTAGAATAAGTTGGATTGGTAAATGGGTCTAATTGCGCCAATATTTAAAAACACGATAATAAACGTAACTGTAATTATATGGATTTAACGCCTATAAATACAATAACAAAAATATATGAACAAATGTATATGTATATATATGTATGTATGTATAATCTGTAACCTAATTTACCTTGCGGTGTAGAGGCTGGTGCTTTATGAGCTGGCATCTGGCGGTACAATGCTCAACTTGCACCGGATTCGGGATACAGAGTTAGAGCGCGCCTTTGGTGCTTGCGCAACAACCATTGTGTGAGTTGAGTGTCTTGGTGATGTGTTGACCTTGTTACTCTATCTCTTAGGTCTGTAGTTCTAAGTAGAGCACAGTTAATTTGGTGCCCAACTGTGAATGGTCTCACTGAGCCCGATTCTAATCGCCAAGGATACGGAAAAATTGCGACCCCAACGGGATTCGAACCGAGGACTTAGCCTGGCCCTTACCCATCTGCGCCACGCAGCTTCTACATATGAACAAATACTAGAAGAAAAAATATCCAGCGTGGTCGAGCGGTTAGGGAGCTCAGACTGCGGCCCCATGGTACGGGGTTCAATCCCCACATCTGGCAACTGGCAGGAGGCCCACCCAGACGCTTTAAAAATTGGGTATCGAAACCACAGTTTTGGAAGTAGGGAAGGTAAAGCAGTAGTCGAAGGCGTGATGTTAACCACATCAACCAGTACGCCGTTAACGTTGTGCCAGATTAAGTGGGTTTTTCAAGCCATACGTGTGAAATGAAGTGCCCTGAACTGAAGAAATATAAAAGATATATTAGACTATTTAGACTAATTGAAAAGCTGCTGAGAAGATAGAATATGTATGGCTTGGAAACTTGGAGATAAAACGCAATACTTTAAAATGTCCTGGTCAGTTACCAAACCAATTCATATATTGGGCTGCGCTTTTGACAAGTCCTTAAGTAAAGATAAGTCATGAAATTAATACACATTTTATTTAAAAAGTTCCGAAGAAAGGTTTACAAACAAATTAGAACTGCAACCCTACTGCTTCATAATTACTGCTTATTTTTTATTTTAATACAAAATAAACTATACCAGGGGCATCTCTGCATTTAAAAGTATACCGGGTGACAATGAATCCAGTGCCATGCTTATATCTCCTTTATTTATGAATCGCTTTGGATAAAATTTGTTATGTGGATACAAGACATAATTTCTGATTGACCGATAGATATAGTTAAAATGGTCAACTTCCGGTTTCACCGGAAGTGCCATAATCTTTTATTTTTAAATCGTTCACCCTATACATTTTGGCTGTTTTGGAATGCACAGCTCAAATTACATACGGTACTTTTGCTAATTTTTCATTTTTTGAAACAATTTTTTTTATTATTTTATTTTTTCTCATAGAATGCCGTGATTGGAGAAATGTGTTTTAAATAACTCTAGTAACCCATAATCATACATATTTTATTAATGTGATCAATAACAAATCGTTCACGAAGGAATAATATTTGCTAAACGTGTTTTTTGAGAAAAACTCAGTTTTTTTAAATAGCACCTACCAAAGGCCATCCTGCCATTAGATAAAAAATTTAATTACCAATGTAACGATATGCATCATGTATCACTTTATCTTTATATAAAACGGAAAAAAAAATTTATTAATAAATTTTTAAAATATTTTGGAAAATACCTAAGCAAATTTGGCAACACTGCCGTATAAAATCAAACAACTTTTGAGAACAGTCGAAATGGTTGAAAACAATAATCGGGAAAATAAGATTAGACCATATACGTAATGAAAATGTATAAGACAGCAATGCAATATAGACGATATTGTGAAATTTACAAAATACAGAAACAGGGAATGGAACAGCCACGTAGATAGAGCTGAAACGATCGACTTATTCGAATAGCACGTGAACTACAACCACCAGGAAGACGTAATCCGGGGCGACCTCAAAAAAGGTGGAGAGAAAGTTGGATATCAACATCAGGCGAAGAACCATAATAAGCTTGACAATGCCTAATTGAAGAAGAAGAAGAAGAAGACCATGTAGCTGTTAGAGATCCTGAATCGTGGAGATCTAAATAAATCTCCAAGGGTAATTTTTTCACTATTACAATCATTTCTTCACTTTAGGCGAAGGAAGTAAAAATTGGAATTCTTCAAAATGTGGCTATATAAAGAATCTTTAAAAAATCAGTAAATGGCTTTACTCGGAACTTCCATCGCAAAAGAAAGTTTTGAAACTAAAAATTTTGAAACTATCAACGGAAAAAACAATGTAATTTGTTTAAGTTGCTCACCCTGCATATGTTGGGTCCAAAATATGACTATTTTCGACAAGAATAAAAACTTGAGGCATGTGCAAAATATTACGTTTATTTAACTAACAGTTCTCGGGTTAAAGACAAACGTGAAGATATGAAATCGGAGTTATGTAATAGAAGACAATGGATGAAAATAGACCCACATAGGCGTTTTAGAGTACCTAGTGAATATAGGGAACGGAATATACACCTAGGTGACCGCGAACATCTGATGTTAAAACAATGTACTTTCAAATAATTACAAATTTTAGTTAAGAAGGCTGCAATGAATCGATAATTGTTAAAATTAGAATTCTGTAAAACGGAACTTCCCTCACAAGTGGAAGTTTTGAACTTAAAATTTTTCAAATATCAAAGGAAAAAAATTGGTGTGATACACTCACACAACTTCCTTTTACAGTGATCTTATAATTAGCCAAAAATTTGATTTTTAATTTCTAAGCATTTGTCAAAAATTTTCAAAAATTGCTCATTCTACAAAAACGGTACAAAATAGAGAGTTAGTTTAAGAGACAATTTTTTCTAGAATTTCAAGCTAAATTCAAAAATGTAATAATATACCGGGTGTTCTATTTAAAATAGGAGTTAATAAAAAAAATAGAAAAAAACAAAAGAAACCCATTTTAGAAGTATTCAACTGGAAAATCACCTACCTTACATCAATACACAATAAAAATGTAATAAAAATATAAATTTTGAAAAAAATCGTTAGAGCCGTTTTTGAAAAAATCGAAAAAAATTGAAAAATCACAAGAGTAAACACCTACTTCCGGTTATGCGATTTTCTTCAAAAGCTTGCTGTCTCATCTACATAGTACATAAAACTTATATATGAAGTTTCAACGCCATACCTCTTTTCGTTTTTGAGATATTCTGTTCACAGACACACAGACAGACACACACACAGACAGACAGACCAATGAAAAAAAAAATGTTTTTTTGGGACAGGGGACTCTAAAACGTGAAGATCTGTTGAAAACTCAATTTCGAATTTTTGGGGTGAATCCACTTCCTTTATCGTAAAAGGAAGTAAAAAGAATTATTTTTTAAGGTGTTCGCCTTGTATATTATGTTGATCCAAAATATGTTATATTTCTTCAAGGGTATAAACCAAAGCTATGTTGTAATATTACTTTTATTTCGGTAATAGTTCTTCATTTAAAACAAAAATAGGTCGGATTTTACTTTTTAAGGTGCTCACCTTGTATATATTTGACCGAGTTTTTTGAGGTTTCGTGTCAAGTAGAATATAATCTGCATACAAAATGTCGTCTTCGTTGAAAAAATAGTTTTTGAGCTAAAATGTTGAAAATATCAAAAACATTTTTTAATTTTAAAATGTGACTATTTGATTACAAGCGAGGTAGACATCTAATCCGCATGCAAAATATCGTCTTCATCTAATAAATACTTTTTGAGCTACACCGCCAACAGACATACGAACTGTTTTTGATCATCTAGAAATCCTGAAACGTGGATATCTAAATAAATCTCCCAGGGTGATTTTTTCACGATTACAATAGTTTCTTCGCCTTATGCGAGGAAAGTAAAAATTAGAATCCTTTAAAATGTGGCTATATAAAGAATCTTACAAAATCAGTAAATGGCTTTATTCGGAACTTCCCTCGCAAATGAGAGTTTTGAAACTAAAAATGTTAACACTTTCAAAGGAGAAACAGAATTTAATATTTTAACTGGGCAGCCTGCATATGTTGCGTCCAAAATATGACTATTTTCGTCAAGAATAAAAACCTGAACTATGTGAAAAATATTAGTCTTTTTTAAGTAACGCTTCTCGAGTTAAAGCAAAAATAGGCAGAATTTTATTTTTTAAGGTGCTCACCCTGTATATATTTGACCGAAAGTATATTCGGTTTCGTGCCAAGTAGACATCTAATCCGCATGCAAAATTCAGTCTTCCTCTAACGCTCTAACAAATAATTTTTGAGATATACCACCAATAGACGGACATAGACAGAACTGAAGAAAACATGCTTTTCGTTATCTAGCAACCCTGAAATGTGAAGATCTGAAATCGGAGTTTAGTAACATAAGACAATGGATAAGTGAATATAGGGAACATAATATATGCCTAGGCCCTAGGTGATCGCCAAGTTCAGATTTTAAAAGAATGCACTCTCAGAACAGGTTCTGATTCAAATAATTACAAATTTTAGTTAGAAAGGGTGCAATGGACCGACAATTGTTAAAATTAAAATTCTGTAAAGCGAAACTTCCTTAGCAGGTGGAATTGGAAACTCAACATTTTGAAAATAAAAAAAAATGTTTTCCCTGAATCTGTTGCTTTTCCATTATCTATTGAATAAAATATGTACTTACCAATTTTCGTCAAGGATAAAAGCTTAAGCTATATGACAAATATTATTTTTTTCTAACGGATTTCAGACAAATAAGAAAAAAGCTGCAAAGAGGTTTACACGGGGGAATTTCCCTGGCAAGTGGAAGTTTTAAAACTATAAATTTTGAAAATATCAAAGGAAAAAAAGATTTAATTTTTAAGGTGTTCGCCTTGTATATGTTGGGTCCAAAATAAGCGTTTTTTCTTCAGTTAAAGCAAAAATAGGTAGAATTTTCTTTAGGATGCTCACCTTGTATATATTTGTTAACAGACAGACAGATAGACTACAGGGCCGTAACTAGGCCAACTTTTATTGTAGGCAGGCCAACATTTTTGCGTCTTCAGTACAAAAACAATATATGCGACAAAAAATGCTAATGACACTATATGACTTCTATATTTATCTCCGGATATATTATGTAATGTATTCAAACAAACAAGTAGGTGTTCAAAAATAAATCCAACATTTTTTATTCCAACATTTTAAAAATAAACAACAAAATGTTAAAATAAAAAAATACAACACAAATAAAATGAGAACAGAAAACAAGATTAGAAAACACAATTCTAATTTAAAATAACACATATTATTATGTAGCCAGTAGAACATTTTACAAATTTCTATATATAAACATATGATGTACTCAAAATCGAAACGCCGCTGCGTCATTTATAGCGCAACGATATGCACGTATCAGTGAACACGGGTTCAAATACCACTGGCTGCAATGTTTTTTTTTAAATTTCCAAATTTATGTAATTCGCTTTACTAAGTGTTTCTGTATTATTAGCAGCATTATGGTATTTTTCTACTCCTGTAACTAAAATGGCATTTAACATACTAACATACACGTCGCTAAGTGAGCTTTTAATCATGCCTTCATAACCTGTGACTAAAGAATCTCTTAGTCACGGGCCAAAGTTGGCAACGACGTTTTAGTCACGGGGTGAAGTTAGGTTCAAACCGTATTTGCTTTATTAGCCACAGCCAAAACTAAAATCAAGTTAGTTATCAACAGTCAACTTTGACGTTTGTCAAGCATAATTTAACCTAATATAATATTCAAAGTCTTAATAAAATTGTCTAAATTTGTGGCCGTAGAAAAAAGTATAGTATATAACACATTATATAAACTCGTCTAGACACTCGTTTATTAAACACTGGCTGCGTTACGCTCCGCTCGTGCATTCTTATAGCTCGCTTTCTGTATTAAAGACGTTGAAATCATTTTCTTTTGTAACTTTTATTTTAAAAATGCAAAAATTATTTTAATTAGAATAAGACCACCTATGTGGTGCTCTCAAAAGCTAATAAAGACATGTTATTATGTTAAAATAATACAATATAAACAAATAATTACATATTATTATGCGTAGTAACATATAATAGTATATTATGATACGAGTTTTATAAGAAGCATTTTGTAGCACGCACAGATTTAGGGTACGACGAGCGAAGCGAGGAGTGCCCTAAAGGAGTAAGTGCTACAAAATGCCTTATAAACGAGGTATCATACAGTATTTTATCTACTTTGCCACTTTTTTAAGCAAAAAAATGAAAATTTTTAGTATATTTTTATTATAGCATCGCAAACGCGTATCGTAATAGCCTCAGTACGAACGCAAAGTAGATAAACGTAGAATAAGGTTTTGTATATACAGCCACACTGTCACACTGTTTTGTAATAATCAATATACAGAATGTAGCAGGCTACTAGGACCATTGCAAAAGCAAGGAGAATATGCATGTGACCGTCGTGGTGTTTTACAAACGATCATTATAAATACAAGATATATATTCGATTTTTTAATTTTTTAAATACAATTACGGCTACATGTAAAGTCCTCTTGCTTTTGCTATGGTCCTCGTGGCCTGTCGCAATCTGTATTTAAAACGATAAGGTTTTTCTGTCTGCACGTAGTGTAAGCTTTACATCAGGCCAATTTCGACAAATAATTTTTTATGTAACAGCTTAACAGCTACCATCGTGTAAGGTCGCAGAAGTGTTTTAAATTGAACAAATTCTACCGGGATAGTGGTTGTAGTGAAAAATACCATAGTAGTGGAACAAGTAAAAGCTCTCAAAATCGGTCTGTGGTGTTCTGCTGATTGTTGCAATGGACGACTGTATCAGCGATGAGAGCAAAGCAGTGGATGTATATGTAATATCAGTGGACCCGCTCCAACAGTTGTTAAAAATTTAAGTTAGTTTATAACCACTGCTGTATTACATTGTTTTAAAAATGGAAACATTTTTATAATTAGGATAAGGCCACCCACATATGAGGTGGGCTAACATGCTAATAATTCTAATGTTTTGATTGATATATCGAGAGATCCAAAAAAAACTGTTCCTCAGCGGGCTGTGGAAATTCAACGTATGAATAATATGTTGGTGACACTGTACGTCAAATGTCAAATTCGAAGTTAGTAGGTTAGGATTTGCGTCATTTTGTGTCAAAACTGACGGAAAACCTAACCTGATAACCTCAAATTTGACATTGACGTACAGTGTCACCAACATATTATTCATACGTTGAATTTCCACAGCCCGCTGAGGAACAGTTTTTTTTGGATCTCTCGATATATGAGAACTATAAAATAAACGCTGTTACAATCTGGTAGACATACAACATTTCCTTTTCAAATTAAACAAGGCAATTTAAAGTATCGACCAGATTGGGCGCAATTCGCATTATTTGGACTAAAATCGTTAATATTACAAAGTAGTTTATTTGTAAAATTGGCCACTGGTTTATATGTTTTTTATTAGTACGAAAGAATTGTTTTCAGTACCATTTTGGGGCCCGTTGTCGCTTGCGCCTCTAGGCGGAGGCCTACTCGGCCTATACTTAGTTACGGGTTACGGCCTTGGACATACAGACAGACAGACGGGATTTAAGAAACCTGTTTTTCGTCATCTAGAGACCCTAAAACGTGAAGATCTGAAGAAAGCACGGAAGATAGATTTTTCTCCTTTACAATACTTTCTTCGTCATTTAGATGAGAGAAGTAATAAAAAGAATTTAACTTTTTGAGTTATTCACTCTGTATTTGTTGTCTCCAAAATATACGTATTTTGGTCAAGAGTAAAAACAAAATATTATTCTCTAAGCAATAGTTCTTGAGGTAAAGCAAAAATAGACAGTATTTTATTTTTTAAGGTGCTCGTCCTGTAGATTCGATTTTGAGCAAAATAGACATCCAACCCGCCGAGAGGCAGACAGACAGACAGCGACGAAATTGAGAAAACAAGTTTTTCGTTATCTAGGGACACTGAAACCTGAAACGCGAAGATCTGAAGAAATCTCTAATAAAGATGTTTCGAACACGATACGATTGTCCCTTCGCTTGAGGTGCGAGAGAAGTAAAAAAACATTTGTTGCAGCAAAAAGTGCGTTTGGCGCCTGTTTAATTTTAATCATGTCCTAATTGGATTTATAGTTTTTCGTTTCTTGAACAGCAAAATTTACGATTCATCTCGTGTTTGTCATTTTACGCAGATCTAAGTAGAGATGAGTCAGATTTATCCAGTCACTCTATTCTGGACTAAAGATACGCCACATCGTTGTTTTCGCATGATAGCTGAAAACTTGGTTGAATCATCAATGCGTGCAGTTCGAACGACCCTGAGAAAACTCAAAACAACAGCGGGCCAGCGGGCGGATAATACAGGTATCTTCCCAACGACTCCTGTCACGACTGACAGGTGGCAGCGCTCGAGTCACTGTCACCAAATTCAAAATTTCAGTGAAAACTCCCTCAGGAGAGCCTTTGCGGCACCCGGTTTCGAAGAAGCCCTCGGGAGGCACTCCCCCTACGCGCCCCCGGGATTCCCGGCGGAAATGTGGTTTGTCGCCAACGTGAGCGTATTGATCGCGCGTACAACCAGTGACGTAGAGAATCACGCCACACATCCCTCCCATTCATGAATGCCCGCGATTGGCCGAAAGAAGCGATCCAAAAATACGGTGGCGTTTCGCGATTGTGGGTCGTGTCTTGAGGTGCGCTCGTTTATCGCTCTTCTCTAATCAGTGCATGTGACAGTTTATTATTTGAAGTTATCGCGACAAGAGCACGAGTGATAAAGAGTTCAAAGTGCCCCCCTCCGCTACCAATAAGCTCTGGTAAGTGCTCTTGCTGGGTTCTCAGCTGCTTTGTACACACAATATCGCTCTTATCGTGAATTACTCGCAGAACTGCCCTCAAACGTAACCTAGGAACGCCAATTGCACAACCGTTGAGATAGGTTATGTCGTAGTGTCAAACGCGAAATTTGCTAAATACACTCCTGTAAAAAACTTGAATGTCAGGCTATAACCGAAATCTGATAGTTGATAACAATAACAGTTCTCGGTTAGTTGACGACAATCACCGCCCCCCGGTTTCAACCAACGGGGGGCCCTGCGAGTCTTGTGACTGTCAGCTACATGCCCCAAGGCCTACATATCGCAAAAATCCACGTGGATTTGGTCGCGCGATTATGTTGGGGGTAAACGAACTCTGACGCTCCCAAGACTGGTTCGGTTAACTTGACCTACTCTACTACGGCTTTGCCTCGAAAAGTGCATAATGCGCTTCGTGCAAAACGAAAAACTGCAAGTTTCTGGTTCCAATGTTCCATTCTGACAGGGGTGGAAAGTAGGCGGTGCTTGGTGACTTACGGTTCTGAGGTTAGGTATGTCAAACACCGGGGAAAAACTGCAACTTTATAACATTTTCCGCGGTTAAAATAGCATTTTCCGTGTCCGAGTATTCTATAAGATCGTTTCCCAAAATGGCATATCAATAGAGCAAAAAATAATGAAAACTCATACACAAAGTTATAACTGTTTATTTAAACAAAACAAATGAAATGTAGATTTTGGTATTTTAATAGATATCGGAAATATTTAGACCAAAATGAAAGGTTCGAGGAGTTGATCACGAGCGTATTTTGCTGTACAAAACCATTCCTTTTCCAAATAAATGCCAAAGATGTCTTCTAGTTACCACTAAATTCCACAATAATGTCCCTCTAACCTGCTAATTCCTCTGTATTGCCTCAAAAACAAAACAATGCATACCTAAAATAAAAATTGCGATAAAAGATTTAAGTAATTGAGAACAAAATTGCTTAAAAAATGTCTCCATAATTTTTCTTGCATTGTCTCTGAATTACCACAGAATTTCTTAGTTTTAAAATCAAGTAGGTTGAGCTTACTTTAAATTTAAAAACTGATATGTGTTTCCAAATAAAGGAAAAAATGCGTGAGATCATTTAAAAGCTGCACAGAGAGTGCCACCGAATTTCTGTTTTAGATTCGAACTTTGGTTAACAGCCAATTAACCTCAAACAAGACATAAGACACTGATATGTGTTTCCAAATAAAGGAAAAAATGCGTGAGATCATTTAAAAGCTGCACAGAGAGTGCCATGGAATTTCTGTTTTAGATTCGGACTTTGGTTAACAGCCAATTAACCTCAAACAAGACATAAGACACTGATATGTGTTTCCAAATAAAGGAAAAAATGCGTGAGATCATTTAAAAGCTGCACAGAGAGTGCCATGGAATTTCTGTTTTATTAGATTCGAACTTTGGTTAACAGCCAATTAACCTCAAACAAGACATAAGCTTTCTTAAACCTCAAAAATTACAGTAAATGTTCAAAGAGAGTGCGTTGGAATTTCTGTCTTTGA
>CALNHX010012956.1:0-21205 GCA_940337035.1 Agriotes lineatus
CAAATATTTTGGAAAAATTTTGTATTTTTTGGTAGTTTAAGACAAAATACAAAATGTCTCCAATAATGTAATACGACCCTAATATTACTTCTATAATGTTAATTATTATATTTTATTTATAGAATCTCAAAAATCAAATCATGACGACAAACGTTTGGGTGGAACAGGTAAGAAACTGTCCTACAACAGTAATAAATTCTAACCATAGATTACTTATCCAATTCTCTGCAGGAATGGAACGATTACAAGCTAAAATGGAATCCGGATGATTACGGAGGGGTTGAGACTTTACATGTGCCGTCTGAACATATCTGGCTACCAGACATCGTGCTATACAATAAGTAAGAATTTATTTGCACAGTTCCACTTGCACTCAAACTTAAGCTGCTAAATTTCCAGTGCCGATGGAAACTATGAGGTAACAATCATGACTAAAGCGATTCTACATCATACTGGGAAAGTGGTTTGGAAACCCCCAGCTATTTACAAATCATTCTGCGAAATCGATGTTGAATACTTCCCTTTTGACGAACAAACGTGTTTTATGAAATTTGGATCATGGACATACGATGGCTACATGGTAAGTTGTAAATCTAAAATAGCGATATGATATAACGAATATATTAGCACACACGCCTATAAAAATAAATAATAAGGGTGCAATTAATTAGAAATCAATTATTTGTATTTTTCTTTAAGGTGGATCTTCGACACCTCTCCCAGGTTCAAGATTCTGATAACATAGATGTTGGTATAGATCTTCAAGACTATTACATATCAGTCGAGTGGCACATAATGCGTGTGCCAGCTGTACGCAACGAAAAATTCTACAGCTGCTGCGAGGAACCCTATCCTGACATAATATTTAACATAACTTTACGTCGAAAAACACTTTTTTACACAGTAAATTTAATTATACCCTGCGTCGGTATATCGTTCCTTTCCGTTCTAGTGTTTTATTTGCCATCCGATTCCGGTGAGAAGATTTCACTGAGTATTTCTATTCTCCTATCGCTCACAGTGTTCTTCCTCTTATTGGTGGAAATTATTCCTCCAACTTCCATAACTGTGCCTCTGCTTGGTAAATACTTGCTGTTTACCATGTTGCTTTGTACGTTATCTGTTGTCACAACAATTGCGGTTCTCAACGTCAACTTTAGGTCTCCGGTAACTCACAAACTGGCACCTTGGGTACGATATTTCTTTATCGGCATTCTGCCGAAGTTCTTATTCATCGAACGCCCCAAAAAGGACGATGACGATAATAAAGGCGCCGACAGTATGTTAACTGATGTTATCCACATTCCTGGGTCAGACAAATTTAAGGCTTACGATAATAATTCGTTCGGGGGTAGCTTTGACCTAGGTATACTACCTCCATCCAGATTTGACGTGGCCGCTTCGGGTGGCATGGGTCCTTGTTTTGGAGAACCTCCTTTTCCAGCAATGCCGCTATCTGGTGGGGACGACGACCTTTACAGTCCAGCTAGCTGTAGGACTAACACGTTAGATGGTACAAACGAACCTAGTCCAATTTTTGAAAAACTCGGACTACACGATATTGAAAAGACGATCGCCGACTCCAGATTTATTGCTCAACATGTTAAAAATAAAGACACATACGAAAACGTAAGTAAAATTAGTTAATTAAGCAATAACGGATATCATCGAATTAAATGAAAATTATGGTAAATGTTTACTTAATTTACAGGTAGAAGAAGACTGGAAGTACGTTGCGATGGTACTGGATCGTCTCTTCTTGTGGATTTTTACTATAGCGTGTATTTCCGGTACAGCGCTAATTATTTTTAAAGCACCGTCACTATATGATAATACACGACCCATCGACATCCTCATTTCAAAAGTGGCCAAAAAGAAAATGGCGCTCCTAAAAATGGTGCCCGAAGAACTATAAAATAACTAGCTCATGGCTGCGTGTTGTTACATTCTTATTACTTCATGCGATAAAGACGATAATCATTAATATAGAACTGTTTTGTTATGTATTCATAAGTAATGATACAAAATGTTGACTCTTGTTTCATTTTTACCAAAAATTGTAGTTTAAATTTCTATGTCTTTAATCTAATAATTGTTTTTCTATACAGGCATTGTTTCAGTTCAATTACCCCTTTCGTAGCTTACACTGCATGCCATCTGTGCATTTTTACACATTTCATTAATGAAATCTCGAACAAATATTGTTGGCTAGCAAAAACAATCTCAATGACAACAAATAAGCTGTCAAGCACTGTTTAAAGTATCGTTTGAAACCTCAACATATTTTGATGAACTGCAACAAAATCAACTTTTAGCGTGCCCAGCAACTATTGCGCTATGCAAGATATTTCTAAAAGATACAGCCCCAACACCAAGGGCAATAGAAGACCGTATAACCTAACTTAACGGTACCTAAAAGATGTTGAAAAAAATACAGATAGCAAAAAAGTTTTAAATACCTAATTAGTTTACATTTATTAAATAACATGCTATAATAAAATAGTGTGTTTAACCTAATTTTACCATTCCACATACACGATGTACTTACAAAATTTTTCAGTTTTAGTACTTCAATTAAACATTTTCATTTTTTTCAATAAAAATGGAAAATGATTATATAAATATCACATTTTGATACTTACAATGGCAATATATATATATATATTTCGTATGAGTACTTCGGGAGTATTATTAATAGAAATACTAGTATAAATAAACAATGGTAATAAAAAATACGTAGAATATATATTGCGCCTCACATGCTCCTGTTTCTACAATCAGCAGGTAGTGAGGTCGAACCTGACGCTCGGACATTGGTTTCATCGTATGCTCTTACGGCCAGCCAGCCACCATATAAACACCTGCAAAACAGGGTATTCTTCTCTTACAATTCAAAGGATTAGGATAGCCGCAGCTCATCAAACTACATCTTCATAAATAGGAGGAAGAAGAAGAAAAAACAATAATTTCATTTTATACAGTATATTACTACTTTCTCGCAAATAGAAATAAAGGTATAAGCTACATAGTTCAATGTATAGTACTGCACCTACGCACTTATGTGGTGGTGGTCACTAGCAGAATTTTACTAAAATTCATTTCTTATTAAAATACATTTTCCAAATTAACTATGTCAGTCAACAAGTGTTTTTATTACATAGTTTCATACTACTATCTTGCATTATACAGAGTGTTATTAAAAAGGGTTCCATATTTAAAAGGCACATAACATAATACGATCAAAAGCAAGTTAAAGTCTTGATATACAGGGGCCCGCAAATCAACCATTTTTGATATAAATGCGATGTCCTTTTATAATGTTTAAATAAATTATTTTGTATCTAATTCATCAGTTTACATTGCAATGTATACACTATTTTCTGATACGTTAAAATTTGTTTTATTAGAAATTCTTAGTATTCGACGTTGTTCTGAATAGTGGGATTCAACCATACTGATTTAAATCACAATGTATTCAAAAACTGCTTTCCGGTGTGATGTTTGGAAAAGTTTAGCAACGGATGACGCATACTAATTCGTTTGAAAAACGTGCTTACGATTGTAGACGGCCAAGATCAGTGTCTACACTTGAGGCAGAGGCTTTAATTTTAACCATAGTGGATGAGAACCCCGAAACAACTGAAAGAAGAATTTTAGCTAAAGTGAGTGTAAATGGCCGTCTTTTTCGGAGAACTCTCCATCATCAATGTTTTTATCCGTACCATATTCAACGAGTACAAGTCCTTACTCGCCCTGACCACAAAAAATAACATATTCTGTCGATGGTATTTCCGGGAAACTGTGGACACCCGGATTTCGCTGCTAACGTCCTTTTCACTGATAAACTCGGATTCAATATATATGGGATTTTCAATTTTCACAATTACCATGTTTGGTTGGACAAGAATCCTCAAGCAGTTGTTGAATCCAGACATCAACAGCGTTTCAGTCTGAATGTCTGGCTGAACATGACAGTTTATTAGAACCAGTTCTTTTGCCACAATTTTTTTTTGTAAATACTTTATCCGTTCTTTTGGAAGATATGCCATTAAATCAAAGATTGAATTTTTGGTTTGTGTAAGATAGAGCACCGCTGGCGAGAGGCGTTCTAGGTCTCCCGACTTAACTCTTTTGGACTTTAGCGTTTGGGGGTTACTTAAGAAGTTTAGAGGACGCAACAGCTTTAAATAATTTTGCTGCGTTGCCACAGCGAATTAAACAATTCGAGCAAGACCGGGTTTGCTCCTCAGAAAATGTAGATCCTATGTTGATATGGAAGGAGTGCAATTTGAACATCTTCTTTAATAATAGTATTTTGTGAGGCTAAATAATAAAAACTAAACTAAATAATTTATCCAAGCTATCGAAAAGCGAAATCGCTCTATCTGGAAAATGCTTGAATTAGGGTCACATGCATATCAAGAATTATTAACTTGCTTTTGATCAGATTAAGTATGTAACCATGTTTTCAACGCAATGTAGATAAATTAATATTATTTTGAAGTCACTTTTTTTGTCGAGGCTATGTGATTTTAATAACTGAGATTATACAAAGGTTAGTATAATCGGTATCGCCATAATTACTGAAATAACTGTTGTAATACAAATTATGTATGTATTATCTGTAACCTCATTTACCTTGCGGTGTCGAGGCTGGTGCTTTATGTTCTGCCATCTGGCGGTACAATGATTAACTTGCCCCGGATTCGAAGTTGGATCGCACCTTTGGTGCTTGCGCAGCATTTTTCTATCAGCATAATCGTCTTTCTCCAAATTTCTTTTTTTGCATAGCTTCCCTTATACCATCATTCCATGATTTTCTTGGCCTTCCAAAGCAAATAAGAAAAATCGCGGATTCTTATTGATGTATAACCTTATCAATTGTATAGTCCTAGTAAATAAAGTGGTACAATTTTCAACTCACATTAGGATGTGGCAACACCGTCCCATTAAGTCAACTAACATCAACATAACCTCTTCAAGTCTTCAGTTTTGCAAACACTGTAAAATTGAAGGAATTTGGGTTGTGTACCGCTATGCGATTTATAAAATTCAAAAATAACCTCCTCTTGTCTGGATACCCTGTTGTAGACGATGTCTAAATTTTCATTTAGTGTCGCAAAATATCCTGATGATCGTTAATTGCAATGACTTCTTCATGTTCGCGTTTCTTTAAATTCTCACTATTGCAAAAGCGATTACTAGAAACTTTGATTTCTTGGGAATCCCCATAAAAAATCAGGTGTGATACACGCACACAACTTCATTTTACATTGATCTTATAATTAGCCAAAAATGTAATTTTTAATTTTTAAGCACTTGTGAAAAAATTTCAAAAATTACAAATTCTACAGGAACCGTACCAAATAGAGCGTTGGTTGAAGAGACAAATTTTCTCTAAAATTTTATGCTGAATTCAAAAATTTGGTAATATACCGGGTGTTCTATTTAAAATAGGATTTAATAAAAAAAGAAGAAAAAACTAGTTTGGAAAAAAATCGTTAGAGCCGTGTTTTAAAAAATAGAAAAAAACTGAAAAATTACAAGAGCAAACAACATACTTCCGGTTATGCCATTTTCTTCAAAAGCTTGCTGTCGCATCTAGATAGTACACCAAACTTCATAGACAGACATATACACAGACAGACAGACAGATCAATGAACAAAAACATGTTTTTTGAGTTCAGGAGACTCTAAAACGTGAAGATCTGTTGAAAACTCAATTTCGAAGTTTTTGGGTGAATCCAATACTTTATTGTAAAAAGAAGTCAAAATCAGGTGCAGTCAATCAGGCGACCTCGGCGCGTACCGAATACCACTATCTACGCCACCATCTTAAATAAGGAAAAACATACCACGGAAGACATTTATGGTATTTAACGCAATAAGTGTTGTTACATCAACCTGTTAAAACCTGTTAACGCCACGTCTGTTTAGTTCAGGTGGAACAAATGTAATGCGTATAGCCTGTTCACTAAACATTAAAACACAAAGTGGCCTTTGATTTCGAAAATTTCATGAGTGTACTTCCAAAATGCATCTTTTGTCTACGAATGTACTTACAAAAAGTTACTAAAACAAATAGGTTTAAGAGTGTGACATTTAATTAGCATCTGTTGTAACTACTTTTAAGGATGTTAAACAAATACTGTGTTGGATACTATTGCTGTAGCATTTATTAATAAGTATTTTTATTACATTTTAGGAAAGTTCAGGCAAGAATTTCCAGAATAGTATGTGCATTGACACTGAAATAATGAGATTTATTGTCATTTTTACATGGAAAGTTGCCTTTATGCAGGTATGAAAACCTTTGCAAAACAAAATACAGAATCCCTAGCAGACAAATTTTACGTATATGCCAACTTCAAAAAAATGTATATGTTTTTGTGTTTACTGAACGGCCGCTACATATCGATATTTCATATCGGTTACCTATAGCCACACGGTTTTCTTCCTCAAACGTGCAGATACTCCGTACCATCCTGGGAATTTTCACTCGCCTAAGCTGTAGGAAGTATTGTAATCGTGAAAAAATCATCTTCTGAGATTTCTTCCAATTTTCACATTTCAGGATCCCTATATGACAAAATACATGTTTTCTCAATTCCGTCCGTCTAGTTCTCTGTCTGTCCGTCTGTCACTGCATCTGTCTATCTGTTTGTCTCTTGGGAGCATAGCTCAAAAAATATTTGGATGCATGTGCATTAAATGTCTCCCTGGCTCATAACTAATATACTTTCGGTCAAATATATACAGGTTGAGAACATTAAAAAAAATTACTTATTTTTGCTTTAACTCAAGAAGAATTTGTTAAATAAAAGTACTATTTTGTACATAGGTTTTTATTCTTTTATTCTTGACGAAAATAGACGTATTTTGGTCCCAGCAGATGCAGAATAAGTGTTTTAAAATATTTAATTTTATTTCGTTAGTATTTCAACAGTTTTAGTTTCATAACTTTCACTTGCTAATGATATTTTGAGCAAAGTTGTTTATAGATTTCTCAAAATGTGGACATAATTTGTGATATGTCAACTATTGTATGTAATCAGCCCAGTAACGCATGTTATTTTTGTTTACATGTCTACTAAGATAGAAGTCAGCTTCATCAGATATAATCAAGCTCTCAAAGTAATTTGATGCGTCATTTTTATAGAGTACCCATCTGAATTTTATATTACAATAATATAGCTTTGTTTGTTTAAAATAAATATAACAATTTACATATTTATATGTTCGTAAAATTTCTCTCAATATTACTGCATAAAATTTCATTTTTTCTTTGTCATTTTAAATTAAGTCAAAATACCTAATTCACATGGATTATTAAAATTACTTTTTTCAACAATCGTGTCAAAATGACAACTTTTTGCACTTAGTGTCAAAACCGACGTTTGTAACACCCTTAATATTAGCGCCCGAAATACGTCTTATTCGCACGTTGCCATTGGAGGCGTGTTTTAATAATTTATTAAGACAGGCGTTGCAGTAAGTTTGAATGTCAACATAACCTAGAATATCTAACACAATGTGACGGAAAAAGTGTCGCCGAACAAGTTTTTATATTTCTGTTACGATCGTAGAAAAAATAGCGTATGATACACGTGTATAAAATCCATTAAAGCACTAGCGACATGCTTTTAAACTCGTCGCACGTGCTTTAAAGGCGTACTTTTACACTAGTATCATAATATACTATTAGTCCCAGTATTATTATTTATATATTAATAATTATCTTTCAAAAATCTAGCTCAATCGTTAATTATTATAACATGAATATTCCTCCCAGCTTAGGATATGCGTTTAATTTAATTCAGTTTAATAACATTTCACATTCAAATTAAAAATCGAATTGTTATCTTTCTCATCTAAATAGAATTATAACAGTTTATAACAAGGTACACTTTAAATACAAAATTAATAACTCTTAATTATTTATTTCATATAACTATGTCAGTTCTCATTGGATTTGCTTTTAAGGCTTCCTTATGATAATAAATATTCTTCATTTAGCAGATCACTGTTGAATTTTATTAGATATTCATCTGCCACATACTTCAACACCTCCAATTTGTATTTCTCTAAGATGTTTCATGTACATTCAGATGTTCACCTTCCTTTACTATTTGCTTCTGATACAGGAATTTACCTGATTATTACACTCAACAGCCAAATGACTAATATCCAATGAGAACCATACATTTTTTGAAAAGCGAACAATCACGAACTGATTACCTGATAAGCACCCTAGGAATGCGTATCAAGTGATAAGCGACCTAGGGATGATTACTGACCCCGTGGAAGGTGTTATAATTAGAAGTAGAAATGCGAGAAACAAGCAACTTGAGTTTTTATCACGTTATTATGTCAATTTTAAATCATAATTCGTATACAGGTTTTGTGTAATAATCTTCAAAATACAGAGACGGGCTACATACTTACAAATAATTTTGCCCGTACCAATAGTCATCGTGCTGGTTGCCCTTAGAAAACTGCCCTCGGGCAAGCTCTCGGGGGAGTTTTTTTTATTGAAACCAGCACTTGACCCTTGGCGTGTGCAAAATTATCGGTAAGTAGGTACTTTTAAAGATATTACACAAATACTGTGTTTAGTACTATTGATGTAACGTTTATTAATATGTATTTTATTACATTTCATATAATGTTAGGTGGGAATTTCTAGAAAAATATCTACTTTGACAGTGACAATGAGAAATATTAATTGTCATTTTTAAATTCGAATCTGCCTGTAAGCAGGTGTAAAAACATTTACAAAACAAAATAAAGAATCCCTAGCACAAAAATTCTATGCAAGTGACAACTTAAAAAAAATAAATATTTTTGTGTTTACTGAATGCCCTATACCATAAATCACTAAACTTTTCAGATACCTTACGCACTAGCTTTTCTCGACGTTTACACCACCGCTGGTGTTTGGAAGTGCAATTAAACCAAAAAGCGCTTATACTTAATGTTACGATCAAACTCAAAGTCGGTACCAGATAAAGATATAGGTGTTTGGATTTTCTGATAATATGAAATAATTCCTAAATAAACATTAAAGAATACAAACAAATATAAATAAAAGAGGAACCATAAATATCTAGAAATGTATTAATGTATATAGGTTATATATTCGTATGAAGTCACAGGTTAAACGTGAAATGTTAGAAGTTAAATAATGCTATCATGTAATAGTCGTCTTGCTTTCCATCTCTGATACTGATGAATGTAGTAACAGGGTAAAGCATTTACGTCATGAATACGCCGTGGAGTCTGCATATGATTGGCAGATCTCAGGGCCCGACTGGCCCACCGGGACACCGGAAAATTTCCCGGTGGCCTGCCCCGGACAGACTTACTTAGTCAACCACTCAAGTTGCAGGTGAATGAAGCTTTTCGATTTTGAAATATGTTAAAAACCGTTTGCGCAGTTGTTTGTGTCAAGATCATCTAGACGCTTTCATGTTGATGACGTGTGAAAGAGATATTATAAGTAATTTGGACAATACAAAAATAATAAATTTGATTGCTGAGAAGATCGAACTTCTAAAAAAATGTTACTCTTTTAAATACATACTAATATTATCTATTCTACTGTATTGCGATTGAGCCCATATTTTTTTTATAATGAGTCATTCACTTATTGTAGTTTTTAAATACATGTTTTGTGCAGAAAAAACGAGTTGGATTTTTCACTTTTTCTTCTTTGAACTGTGAACAATTTAAACAAAGAGTGAAGAGTTATTGACAATTTGCTGTGCCGATGCTCAAGATCGATGTATAGATTTCAATTCAAATAGAACAATGTTGGTGAGTGTAATAGTTCTTAGAATACGATAAAATTGCGTCTGTAAGAGTCAATATTTGAATGTTTTTCTCCCGGGGTGGGGTGGGGGGTGTTCCCCCGGGTTTACCCCCGGATCACCAGCCAACCATATTGGCCCGTCTCGTCATTCTTTTCCCGGCCTGAATTTTTTCTCCAGTCCGGCCCTGGTAGATCTACGCTACTGATTAAGTGATGCAGATTTTCTATAAATACCTTGTATCAGCAAAGTTTGGTTGGTAGGCAATAAATCCAAACACAATTAGTAACAAGTTAGATACCTGTTATTATGAAAAACTGTAGATAAAATATTGTATTTGACGCTCATATAATGGCTGTATTACACTTGGATGATTACAAAACTCTCTTTTGGTTCGTGTGTAAACTTTTCCCTCGTATAATATAACCTACATTACATGCTTGTTAAATAAAATATTATTATTTTAAAATGCAAAATATGGACCGTAATTTTATTGAAAAATAAGCATCACTAATAACAACAGGGAATGTAACATGTAATACCTTACATACTTGCTGTAAATTGGAGTCTATACCATTTGATCAATGGAATTGCTTTCTCCGTAGAATACATTAGTTTTTGTATCTACCTAGTAACGTTTCTACACAGTGTGAATCGCAATTAGATGTAAAAAGCTAACCAAAGCTTCTTTAAGCCAAAATGCTTCCTTAAAAAGATACAGGGTGTTAATACAAAAATTCTTTCTATGTTTGGAAAGTAATCATTTGAATTTTTAAAATCAAGTAGCCTGATTTTTATAGTTCATTTTAATTTTGAAACAAGATCAAGACAGCGGCTGTCATAAACAGCCATTAATTGTTTGAAAGACTTTGATTAATTATTTTTAAAAAAACGATTTTCTTTCAAAATAGGTGATTTCTCTCCAAGAAAAATAGCAGATATCTTTTCGTGTATGACTTTTGCAACGGAAGCGCCTTAAAAGCTGTTACAGAATACCACCCAAGATTCCCTAATAGAAGAATCCCGAATTATTAGGTCTTTACTTCAGCGAGTATGTACGAGGCCAGGAGCGTTCAAATTTAAATTATAATTTAATATTTATTCAAAAACAAACACAATGAGTCTAATGTATACCATGTCATTATTCTACTCAGTCTTCCTCTCTTTTAATAAACTGGTGCCATCTTTCCGGAAGTTTCTGTATTCCACGAGAAAAATTTCTTTTGGGTGCTATCGCACCTATTTCGAAACAATTTCGATGACTTCTTCATTACAATGAGGTATTTTTCTCCTAGAAACTCTTTTAGGGGTCCAAACAAATAAGAAACTGATACAGCAAGGGCCAAAATGTATGGTAAATAGGACAGCATGATCCAATTCAATTTTTAATCGTAGTCAGCGTGTGAATAGCGAAATGGGGTCGAGCATTATCTGTGTGATAGCGAAATGGGGTCGAGCATTATCCTGTAAGACGCAGACAGAGAACTCGCGTTCTTTTTTCAAGTTACCCTACTGATATTTAATGCAAAAGTAATATCCTTCACTGTAAATCGACAATCGTTTCAAATAAGTGCATTTTACTCTGTCAGCATTCTCTTCTGTTGTCAATGTTTTGGACGGCGAGAATGCGGTTCATTCTCCCGCACCTTTGCAGCCATCTTTAAACGCTTTACTCCTATTTAAACGCTTATGTCTGATGTTGGTTGCGCAATCAAACTGTCTTTTAACTCTTACACAAATTATTATCGTTTGATATCTTCGTTGATAAGAAATTTACTACTAATGCGTTGTTCCACGCTTGCATGCACTCGCACTTCACTTATGCTTGCCAATTGAACGAAAATGCATTGTGACGACTAACGACTTAATGAAGTTAGGACTTGTTCCAGATCATTAATTAATGTATACAACTTCTTTGCATGTCTTTGTCTTTTGACCCGCAATTCAAATTATAATTCATATTTGAACGCTCCTCGCATATATCATAATATGATAACGACCACGCCACTCTGAAAGCACCATTTCAGCATATTATAAAGACTAAAATGTGTCTTAAGGAGCGGGTGGCCCAATCAGTGCAACAGCAATAGTATCGATAAAGGGCTTGCAGGTTGCGCTTGCACCACCTCATCTTCTTTGAAATTCCTAGGCCTCAAAATGCTTATTTTCGCATTAATATCAATTTCGAATTTTTGAGCAGTTTCAAACCATTGAGACAATTTTACAAAATAAATCGGGAAAACTCTGACCGAAAAAAACTGAAATATTTTTCGATTCTGTAAAAATGTATTTTCCAGATGGTCCAATCTTCAGACATTCAAACCAGTGCCGGCCTACCGACGGTGCATCATATACATTTGCACGGGAGGAAAGTTTTGGGAGCGCTGACTTTTTGGGGGCTAAAACTGAAAAAGTCAGTTAACTATGGAACTAGGTACAGAAAGTTGAAAAATAATATTAAAATAAATTCTTTAAAGAAAACACATCTCATTTACTTCTTTCGTTTTAAAACCAGACATGGCGATACCGTGATACCGTTAGCCTATTTTCAGAACAAACACTGCAATTGCACATTGTAAAGTTTAGTCCTAATGTCCTTTAGCTCAACTGTAAAGAGAGGAAAGCGGCTGTACTGTGTAGTGTGTAGGGAAGGGCTACATGTCTACTGAATCTTTTGCATTGAGTACTGATTTCATTTCTACTATCTAAAAACTAAACGTTGTATCACAGTAGCAACTGTAGGTAATCCATGTGTAAGCCATATTCAACAATCAACACTATTTTTGTAAGATGTTTTAATATGGGTTCAAGTGATGTTCATGAGCGTTCTCTTAATTTCACTCTTATAACTAGTATAGCCTCAGCGCGAACTGAATGTGTTTCTTAGGAAATTGAAAGACATAAATATTCTAATTCCAAATAACTTAGTTATGAATTATGTCATGTCGCAATGTCATCTAGAGACGCAAACATACAAAAATGTTACTTTTCCTCAGCATCACATTGTGTTGGGAAATCCAACATATAGCAGCTATAACACCCTAGCCACTAAGTACCATTCATCCTTTCGGCTAAACTGCAGAATCCGGGACCAATCCCCCCCCCCCCCCTTACTTACTTCCCTTATAATTTTGGTTCGGTTATTAGAGAACCATGGTTAATAATAATTAATATTAACAATAGCAGGAAAATTGACCCCTGATTCTGCAGTTTCCCGTCTTTTCTCTTTCTTCTTTTTTAGCCTATTTATATTCATTGTAGAATATACAATATTTCCCTGTTTTTTACACGCCTCTATTTTGAACTGTTGCAAACCTTCAAATCCTGCAGATCTTTCTAAATTATCGATCCATCTCAGTCTCCATTGGGGTATTTTTTATCTGTTATGAATTTACCTCATAAAATGACCCGCCCATTTCCACTTAACGGTTATACATGCTATTTGACGTATTTTTGTTTTTTGTCTGATAACTCTTTCCTTATTCTGTTTTTTATTTAAATATTTAACATTGACGATATGCAGCAGTGCAGTAAAGAATTGGTGCAACATTGTTAAATTCATCGAACACCGCACTGAAAATTATCAAAGCGACGTAAACAAAGCAACGCATACGTCACGAACTGGAAGGACACGATTGGCGCATCGCATCCCACATAAACCGGGCCATTTACGAGCAAATTTAAAGCGCGTATTGACGAATCCTGAAAGCAAAATTTAGCGACAGCGGTAACAAAAACTAACACCGAAAGGAGAGCGGAAAAGGTTGTAAAAAATATTGCAATGAGAAAAAACCAAGCAAGCAGCAGAGCGGGGAGAGGGAATCACCTGAGGAATTTGAAAAGTGGGAAATCGAACAAGCAACCTTACAATCAGCAAAAAAGTTTTGAGATGACCACCTAAAAACCATCTACTAATCAAAAATTTTAAAAAATGCGAAAGAAAGCTTAGAAAACAAAAATCAACCAAAAGAGACGCAAGACAAAGCAGGGAACAAAATGGAAACAATATTGAAGAAACTGACGAAATTAAGCTAGAGCTAAAAGAAGATTATACAGAAAGAAAGAATTGCAAAAGCTAAACTAAGAATGAGAAAGAAAGGAGGCGAAATGGCTAGTGAATGAAGTATATTAGAAAAAAGGATTGAGAACCTGGGGAAAAAAGGTAGAGAACCAAGAAAAAGATAAGAAAAAGGACAATATTGTAATCAAAGAACGCACAATGCAGAAGGGAACTTAATATAATGGAAAGTCGAACACTTTTTAAAACAAACCTTTAATTTAGAACCGAAAATAGCAGATGCATTAAAATTTCGGTAAAGAAGATAAAGCAAGCTGTAGTGGTCGAGATAAAAAAGATGTATGACAAAATAGAAATAATGAAGATTAAAAAAAATACAAGAATCAAAAATCATAATTGAAAACGATCTAACCGCAAAGGAAATTGCAGTACAAAAGAAACTAAAAGAAATTGCCGAAGAGAAAAACAAAAAAGAAAAGATGTAAAAATATTGTATCAAAAATTAATTATTGCCGGCAAGGTATATTTATGGAGAAATGATTAACAAAAATTACAGATAGCAAATCATCGAAAAATGTATATAAGGAAAAACCGGACAGATATTTGGCAACGACTAGCGCGACGAATAAGAAAAACCAAAAATAAAAACTAAAAATCCAGAAAAAAATCTGAATTAACATTTGCTTCATCGAACACACAAGGTCTAAATAGAGAAGAAAAATAAAAAAATATTCATTTTTATATTTTCCAATCGAGAAGGTAAAATATAGATATTTTAGAAGTTTAAGAAACCAATGTTAAAGCAGAAACAAATGCAAAATACATTGGTAAATGCAGGCGGTGAAGAAAACAGATATGGCGCAGACTTCCTGATAAAGGAAAGTGTAAGAGAAAAAATATTAGAATGGGAAAAAATTAATTAAATAATTATTTTATTACGGCTGAGAGGACAGTATTGAAAAATAAGTATTATTAACACTTACGCCCCAACAGAAGGAGCAGAGACGAGCAGAAGAAAAATGTTATGATGAATTGGAGAGTATAATTAGCAAAATGCCAAAATACGATATAAAATAGATTATAGGTAACCAAATCCAAAAATTGGGAAAGAACGTAGAAATGGAGTAATAGCAGGTAAGAAAAGTTTTTACGAAAAAACAAACAACAATGGCGAAAATTAATTAATCTCGCTGCAAGAAATAATCTAGTGATCAAAGTACCATGCAAGAAAAAATATATATACAGAGCAACATGGTGTCGCCCAGATGGAAAAACTACAAATCAAATAGACCACGTGTTAATTCAAAAAGACAGTAGAACACATTAAAGAAGTACGAGCATGCAGGGGCGCAGAGATCAGATTCGATCATTTCATCAGAATTAGAACAAACCAACATAGACCATCATACAAAAACAGGTCAACTAAACCCAAAAAAAGTATAACAAAAACTATAAAGAAAGGAAGATGCAACAAAAAAAATACTCTGAAATGCTGAAAGAAGAAGAAACAGCGAAAATAACATAGAAAAGTAATGGCGTTTCCTAAAAAGCACTCTAGTAGAATGTAAAAAATTAATTGAAAAGAAGCGCGAATGTATAGAAAAAGATTGGTTCGACGAACAATGAAAAGAAGTAATAGAAAAAAAGAGGCAGCAAAAATAAGGTGGTTGCAACAACGTACACCAGAATTGATATCTATACAAAATGACAAGAAACAGTGTTACAACAATATTCAGAAAAAATAAGAGAGAAGAATTTAACAAAAAAATAGAAGAATCCTATTATAATAAAGATGTTTTATAAAACCATAAAATGGGAAAGAAAAGGTTACCAACATCAAACTGTGGGTTTAAGAAACGAAGCAGGGAAATTATGTACAGGAGAAAATGAAATAGCTGGGATATGTAAACAGTATTTTGAAGAAGTATTTAATAATAAAAAAGCAAAGAAAATAGAACAGAATCGGGATATAGAAGACGAAATAAAACTACCAAAGTGGGAAGAAATTCGAAGAATAATAAAAGAAAGAACAATAAAAACCCTGGAATAGATAATATACTCTTGGAATTAATAAAATAGAGAAATGAAGAAATAGGAAAGAGAATTTACGAACTAATAAAACATGTATGGATAGGAAATGAAATGCCAAAGAATGGGATACAGCTGTGATATGCCCGTTATTAAAAAAAAGAAACAAGCAACAAATATACAGGCCAATATCGCTTCTAAATGATACGTACAAAATAGCAGCATCATTAATTACCGAAAGAGTTCGAGAGGAATCAAGAGAAAATAGGGGTTGTACCAGGCTGGTTTTAAGGCAGGAAAATCAATAGTAGACCAAATCTTCGTTATTAGACAAATCCATTAAAAATGTAGAAATAAGAACATACGAATCCATGCGCTCTTCATAGATTTCCAGCAAGCTTTTATTAGAGTAAAACGAACGAAAATACTAAAAGCAATAGAAGAACTACAATACAATCAAGAAACAATAACAATAGTAGCGATGACCTTAGGGAGAACAATCAACAGATAAAGTATAAAGGCAGTATATCCACAGAGTTTGAAAGCAACACGGGACTAAAACAAGGAGACCCCTATCACCATAGTTGTTTAACATAATTTAGTGTTGGAATACATAATAAGAAATGGTAAAATTGATACAAATATAAATATTTAAAACGGTTCATATGAAATCCTAGCGTATGCAGATGACCGCTAATAATGACCAGAACAAAAGAGCAGTTAAAATGAATAATAAAGAACTTCGTAAAAGAAGCGGAGCAAGCAGGTCTGAAAATAACTCAAAAAATTCGCATTACATGATCATGGGTAATTCAAAACAAGACGAAAGCCAAAATCCGAGTGTAGAAACAAAGACAACCAAAGAAAAACTAACCTTCAATATGACAAATAGTATGACATATCTAGGAGTTGAAGTAAACAGTGAATGTAAACAGGAAGAAGAAATACAAAAAAGAATTCTAAGTGCTTCAAGTTGTGCGGTTTCCTTAAATCATCTAATAATCAGTAAAAAGGTCTCGAGAGCAGCAAAAATCCGTCTGTATAAAACAGTGATTAAACATATGTTAATTTACGCGAGTAATTCTGGGTGACAACAAGAGCAGTACAAAATAAATTATTAACTCGGGAAAGGAAGATTCTACTTAGAATTTTTGGAGGTGTGAAGGAAGGGCAGGTATGGCGCAGAAGAACAAATAAAGAATAAATTGGAAGAATCATACAAAGAAATAAATATCAGTACAGTGTTAAAACAGAACAGGCTAAGGTGGCTGGAACATATAATGAGAAGAGAAGACGTATATGGCTAGGTATAATGGAAGATTATATTTTTAAATAGCAGAATCACTAATGTATTGATCATACCTTCAGAAAGTGTTCCTTCTACTAAACATTTATTTGAAAACAGTCTTAACACCTGTAGTACTGTATTTCCACCTTCGCTTATTAATTAAACTTCTACTCCATCAAGTCAAAGAAATTTGTAATTTTTCATAGTCCGTATATTCTCAAATAACTTTTCTTCGCTGATTTCGGGCATTTACATTTGTTTGATGTCTTTATCTTCTTTAATTACTTTTTCAATCATTTATTTTATTGTTTTCTTTAGCCTTCCTTTGTTTATTTCTTTACCGTTGCATGGATTTCCGTTAATTCTACAGTGCACCATTTCCCTGCTTAGCAACTCTCTCCTTTTATCAAATAAATCTTTTGTTCTGTGGCCCCATTTTTGATCTTTGGGTTTTGGAGCTTTAGCCACTGTTTAGTCTGCGTCTAATATTGCTAAGATTATAAGGCTGTTCATCTGATTTAAGTGCTGGATATGAGGAATTTTTATATGCTTATCGAGTTTGCTTTAGTACTCCATTTTTTACGTATATATTTTCTTCCCACAAAAAATCTACTAGCATTTGTCCACGTTCGCCGAAATCCCAAATCACCAATTTATTTTGATTGAATTTTTACCGTTTACATTTTACAAGGGCGAATTGTGTACCTATTTAAAAATAGGTAAAAAATATTATACTGCTAATCATCTAGTAGACAAAATGGCACGACGTGAAGCTAAAGCGCTTGTTCTTAAACTAAGGTATTTTTAATTTAAAGTTGTCTTCTTATATGGCACTATATTTTAAATAAAATTAATGTTATTAGTCATTTATTTCAAAACATAGAAACAAAATAGTGTACCGCCGTTTCGACTATGGGAAATATTCTCCAAATCTTTAAACCGCCAAAAATGGTAAATAATAGTATATTATGTTATTAGGAGCAAAAGTTATATTTTATGTGGCGAGGCTAGACGGGTTATCTGCCGAGCTTGCGAGGCAGATAAGTACAGCCGAGCCACATAAAGATACTTTTGCTCCGAATAACATATAGTATTTTTTCTTCAAACGTTTTTATAACAAATTATTTACAACTTTGTGAACAAATTCGAAGAAAATTACTAAATCTCGTCAGCGGCAGATAATATTATCTGCCGCCGACGAGCGGCAGATAAAGTTGTCAGCGGCAGATAAAGTCGTCAGCGGCAGATAATAACTTTATCTGCGTTCGTCAGCGGCAGATAATATTATCTGCCGCCTGGCAATAAGTGACAGTTTAGCATCATCAATCCAGCAGTATAATGCCATATTTTACTGCCGTTTGAAGAAAAAAACATTTTTATTTGTTCCTCATTTGTAAACATCAATTTATCAAGTCACTGCATTCACCTTGCAAATGTTTCTTAACTGGCTAGCCAGTAAATTTTTTACTGGCTAGCCAGTTATATTTTACAAGCGTGCTCATAGATAAATGATAGCGTGCAAAGCCAGAGTTGTCTTCCTTAGTATGTGTCATATTGATTAATTTAGTTGCTTGTCAGTTTGACATTTTGAATAAATGGTGAATTTCTGATTATTTACAAGTGAGGAACAAATAAAACATTCAACAATACACGCCAAGTAACCATTTTTACTGGCTCAAGGATATGACAGGCTCGCCAGTCATCCCAATCCTATCGCCAGTAAAACCTGTTTTACCTGGCTTGTAATGTTAAATTACTATTCTATAGCACATGTTAAAGTGTGCTTTTATCAACTCAAAACAAAAGGTCAAGTTTTACTTTAACAGCAAGGGTAGATAAAGTAGCACTTTAACATCAAGGATAGATAAAGTAATTTAATTTTCTAACTTTTGTTTAAATTAAATATGACAGTTGGGCATTATCGTAGCAACCCAATCTAGCTACTGACATTATGAAATGTGATTGACTGTCCTTATTTTCTTTGAAATGGTTAAAATTCTTGCTATAAAAAAATATTGTATTATACACGACGATAAAGTTATTTCTATCCACTCTTGAATCATTAACGTCTCGACTTTGTCTCGACGTTAAACGATTCACTCGTAGATAAAATTTAACTTATCGTCTTGTATAATAAATTACTATTTTTGTTGATACTACAACATTATCTGAAAAGTTTAAGCTGATCTTGAACAAACCTTTGAAAGTGGTCAGGAGAAAAACCAAGAGAACTATAAGGTATGAGATGAATCCCAATACTAAATTCAAAATACAAGTTTGTGTCGATAACGTCGTAATATAATCATATTAATGATAGATTTAAATAATTAGAACATCACAGTTCACATTGTTCTTTTTTCTCCACTTTAACCAAATACTATTTATGCGACTTATTTATTAATGCTACATCTTTTATCGTTTCTACTTTAAGTAAATGGACAAATATAATAATTATGAGTACACAGCAATACCGCTTGTGACCTTTAGCCGTCTAAGTGGTGTAGTTCTATTATTCTTAAATGATTCTTTGATTATATTATTTCTGGTAGATAGGTTTATAGATATATGGATCTGTTGTACAATGCTAAAATAATATAAATGCAAGGCCTGCTCTGAATCATAAAGCAAAAAATAGACTATATATGGTCGTGGTTTTTTGCTAAAAAAAATATTAAACAGTCTCACGTTCGGGTGTTCAAATTTACTGTCGTGTTATGTGCCCATTTTTTTTATTTTCTGCTAATACAAAATGTATTGTGGTATCTCATCAATGCACCACGTCTTGGGCAACATATTACTGCTATGATATCCAAGCTGCTTGTTAATTTTTTCTAATTATTTTAAAAAAATTACTTGGTTATGCAACCTGCAGTTACACCATACCTATCAAGAAGAATCCACTGACCAAACGTTACTGTAAAAAATCTGGTGTGATACACGCACACAACTTCTTTTTACAGTGATCTTTAATTAGCCAAAAATTTGATTTTAAATTTTTAGCATTTGTCAAAAAATTTCAAAATTACAAATTTTACAAAAACGGTACAAAATAGAGTGTTAGTTCAAGAGACAAATTTTCTCTAGAATTTTAAGCTGAATTCAAAAATGTAATAATATACCTGGTGTTCTATTTAAAATATACAAAAAGAAACAAAAGATACCAATTTTAGAATTATTCAACTGGAAAATCACCTATCTTACATCAATGCACATTAAAAATGTAATAAAAATGTAAAGTTTAAAAAAAATCGTTAGAGCCGTTTTGAAAAAATCGAAAAAAAACTGATAAATCACACGAGTAAACACCTACTTCGGATATGCGATTTTCTCAAAAGCTTGCTGTCGCATCTACATAGTACACAAAACTTATATATGAAGTTTCAACGCCAACGTTTTTGAGATATTCTGTTCACAGACATACACACAGACCGACAGACACACAGACAGACCAATGAAAAAAATATATGTTTTTGGGATCAGGGGACTCTAAAACGTGAAGATCTGTTGAAAACTCAATTCGAATTTTTGGGGTAAATCCAATACTTCCTTTATTGTAAAAGGAAGTAAAAAACAGAGATACACTTGCCTTATCTATGATTATTAGCTTACATCTGATCGGTACGGTGCTTAAAACTGCGGAATATCACCAGCAGATCTGGTTTTATTTAAGAAAATATTTTTTTATTAAACTAGCATGTGACTCAAAAATTGAAACGAGTCCTCTCTCGAGGTTCAATAAAATGTAAAACAAATTGTTTGACTTTTATTACATAAGCAGCAATCTATGTTTCACTTCGTGGATTCTAGGAGTTTTATGGGATCACATAATAGTACCCGTTGATCTAAGACTCCAAGAACACAAGGCGATTGCAAACACAAACGCATCACAAAATCAGCCGTAGCTGAGCATACATTTACAAATGCGCACACTCTAGAATTTGAGCATGTCAGAGTACTTGCTAGAATACCTCATTACTTCCCGCGAGTGATACGTGAAGCCATAGAAATAAAAAAACATCCAAATAATATCAACAGGGCAGATGGTTTTAGCTTAGTAAAACG
>CALNHX010012957.1:0-21203 GCA_940337035.1 Agriotes lineatus
AGTCGCCGTGTCAACAGTACCAGTTTTACCTAAGATGGATCCTCGAAGTGTTAATAAGTGCCAAGAAAAGCCAGGCCCCTACACCAGGAGACCGGCAGCTGAAAAAACAAGTAAGAAAACGCATCTTTTAAATAAAAAACAACACGCTGCACCGTCACAACCACCAGCCATGGACGTGGAGGCCAAGGGGTATTCACCACGTATAGATGCCACCGAGGAGGACCTGCGGGTGTTCATTGAGGAGACGATGCCTTCCTATGACGTAGCACCGATCGTGACGCCGGAGATCCGCCAAACCCGACGGGAAAAGAAACGGCTATTATGCGACCTCACTGTGCCTTTAAACAATAGCGCCAGCAAGGTTGTTCATTTGGGTCTGGATCCTTATAAACAATTTTCGCCTGTTGCAAGAATTCTGAAGACCGACATTGGAGCTGGTGTTTCCTTCACAGCCGAGACGTTCATGGCTTTTGTGGAAGCGCTACCGGACATGTTTCTGATGGCCAGGCAGGGGACTTTCAGATATGAATTAACTGAGCACACAGTGGAGTACGTGAACAATGATACCTGCAGGATTATTACAAAGGACCCCGAGAACAAGTTTACTCTTTACGTAACGTATGAAACACTATCAAATTTATTGCCGATGTACAACTTGATGGTTGTGAAAATAAATGACTTGAAACGTGTAAAGTGCAATTTCCAAAATTTTGGTGAAGTGATCGTTGACAAAGTAATACATGCAGAAAATTTGTGTCTTGATGATTCAATCATTTTTAATACTCTGCGCTGGACTTTCGCTAACGATATTTTATTGTGGGAACTTGTGTTCAAATTTAAAATGTATGTTATTATAGAACTGTAGAAGTTGATTGATGCAGATGAGCGCATGAAACCGTACATGTCCTAGTTTATATGAAATATTGTATGAAAATGTAAATAAAAATGTTTTAAAACTGTATTTCTTTTTAATTATGCGGCGAGTGTTAGTTTATACATGCGGTAGGTTGGCCGAGTGGTTAAGGCGTCAGACTTAAGATCTGATCTCGAAAGAGGTCGTGGGTTCGATTCCCGCACTTACCATATTTTTAATGTAATAATTATGAGCGTGTTGATTTTTAAGTTAGTTTATTCACGACGGCCCTACTGTAATAATCGCTCACTGCATAAAAATGGAACATCAGTTTTCACATCCGTTTTCTGTTATCATAGCAGGCCCCTCAGGATCGGGCAAATCGTTTTTTGTAATAAATTTCTTGAAAAATATGAAAAAACTCTGCACCGCATTATTAAAAGCCGTAGGCGATAAACAAATTCATTGTATCTGCGAGTGTGTGCATAATACCTTAAAAGGAAAAATACCTTTATCGCCTAATCAAAAATCAACGATCTCGAAGCATAAAGCTGGTGTATTGAGCTCTATTTTCAAGTAAAAAAAATGGAGAATGCCCGAAAAATGATGATTGTACCGCCTGAATTCATGCATCGCTTTAAGGATACAGAGAAATCAGAGCAAAATATATTATCGCAGCTTGACGACGAAATGCAAAAGGTTTTATCGTCTAAATTAACCGATCACGATAAATGGCTACAGTACAATCAGGTTTTACAAAGGTACCTTCATTTTGCGGATCAAACGAGGCAATCAATCAAGATACCTATAGAATCGAACAACAGGGGTATTTCAGACGCATATATTTTATCAACGCTCCCTAATACTTTTAAGAAAAACGGTGAAGCCTTTTTACAGCTTCTAAGAACATCGGATGAGGTGGAGTGGGACGGCAAGGGAACAGTCAGCATAAAAGGTGAAATTTTACCGTCCTCCAACATTATTGATTTAGTGCATGATGTTCTAAGACCTAAGAAAACTACAAATCCACCAGGTCGACACAAGTTCCTCGATTACATTAAAGAGAGCAATGTACCTCAAGTGCTGTTTGGGGATCCTAAACGTCAAAATGTACCAGACGTGAGTAAATCAGATGTGGAGAGTGACGTCGATCCTAAATCAAAGTTAATAGCGCCTGCAACAGCGTCCAAGCAAGAGGGTTCAACGCGAAAAACACCGAAAACAACGCAAAGATCGATATCGAAAATAAAGGGTATTTCTGACTGGGAGCGTCTTAAACTTTAACATAGCAGAATGAATTTGGACGCCATCTATTATGACGTTGCTCACCCTTCAGGCTTCGCCGGCGCAAACTCGTTAATTTCTTCCGTGAAAAATAATCGTCCCAGTGGTGAAGTAAAGGAATGGCTAAAGAAACAGGACGCCTATACTATTCACAAAACTGCAAGAAAAAAATTCCCTAGAAACAAATACATTGTTAGCAACATTTTCGAATTATGGCAGGCTGATCTCTGCGACATGCGCAGTTTAGCCTCACACAATGACGGAAATAATTTTATTCTAACCGTAATTGATGTGTTTAGTAAAATGGCCTGGGCGAGGCCTCTTAAATCTAAAACGGCTACTTCAGTAATAAACGCATTTCGTGAAATATTTGCTGAAGTGGGTAACACGCCCATAAATTTACAAACCGATAAAGGCAAAGAATTTATTGCTAGAACCGTACAGAATTTTTTCAAACAACACGATATCACGTTTTATGTGACGCAAAACCCTGATGTTAAAGCTGCAGTCGTTGAACGTTTCAATAGAACATTAAAAACCAGAATGTGGCGCTATTTCACATACTCTAATTCATACAAATACATAGACGTATTACAAAATTTACTGAATTCGTATAACAACCGCTATCATTCAAGTATCAAGATGGCACCCTCCGCTGTAAATGATGGCAATATACTGGAAGTGTGGAACAATCTGTACCGAAATGGGTTGGGCGTCTCCAGGAGGCCCAAATATAAAGTGAACCAACATGTAAGAATTAGTAGAACGAAGGACGCATTCGAGAAAGGATATGAAACTAATTGGAGCGGCGAAGTGTTGATAATTAAAAAAGTGATTATTAGAAAACCACCTGTGTACGAAATAGCTGATTTAAGCGACGATACGATAGAGGGCGTCTTTTATGAAAAGGAATTACAGCCAGTGACTTTGGATGATAACGTCTTGTTTAAAGTCGAACAAGTGTTAAAAGAAAGAGGATACGGTCAACGCAAAGAGTACTTTGTAAAGTGGCGAATTATAACGACAAGTTCAACTCCTGGATTCCTGCAGCTAATCTTCAGCAACTATGAATACAGATGAAGAATTTTATCTAACATTACTTAGCAATAGTTCTATGGGCTATTTTCCAAATAACACCACAGCACAATTCATAACGCAGCTCCCTAAACGAATAAGGTTACCGGGGCAATGGGTTACAGGTATTGCTGAAGTGCAATATCCATGCTCCTTTTTGGCCGTGACAGATACAGAAAATCTAGTCTATTATCGCACAGAAATACCTAAAGTGCAAGCCGGAGAAGAAACGTATACTGAGTTGAAAAAAGTATTGCAAAACGCTAATTCATATTTTTATTTGTTCCTCACTTGTAAACATCAATTTATCAAGTCACTGTATTCACCTTGAAAATGTTTCTTAACTGGCTAGCCAGTAAAAAAATTACTGGCTAGCCAGTTATATTTTACAAGCGTGCTCATAGATAAATGATAGCGTGCAAAGCCAGAGTTGTCTTCTTTAGTATGTGTCATATTGATGAATTTAGTTGCTTGTCAGTTTGACATTTTGAATAAATGGTATATTTCTAGTTATTTACAAGTGAGAAACAAATAAAATATTCAACAAAACACACCAGGTAACCATTTTTACTGGCTCAAGGATATGACAGGCTCGCCTAACGGCTCGCCAGTCATCCCAATCCTATCGCCAGTAAAAACTGTTTTACCTGGCTTGTAATGTTAAATACTATAAAAGTGATAGAGAGCAAATTTACTATGGTAGCGATGGATGGCACGTAATCTGTATTCAACCCGGCAATTATGAAAACATTGAACATATTACAGCCGAAATTAACAATCACAGGTTATTAGATAAGTTGCTGAATTTTCAATATAATAGAGTAACAAAACGCGTGTCTCTTGAAATTAAAACGTCGTCATTGAAAATGCTAGGATTTTCACAACGTCTGACCTTACAACTTGGTTATAAACCTGATATAAATATAGCTGAAGCACCTGTACCAAGCCACCCCGCAAATATCTGGGTTGGTTTATCATCACAAATGTTTAACGGTCAGAAGTACACATATTGTTTGGAGCATAAAATTCAATAGGTGGTAAAGCACCTACATACTTCTGATTTTCAGCGGTATTGAATAGGTACGGAAAATATCCTTTACTATCTGGAAAATCAAAAGCCCCGGGAAGTTTGGAGAGATGTAGAGGGATAAAGTTCAGGGAATCTATAAATCTAGTTGATCCACATGTTATTGAAATTATTTTCCGGCCTGTAGTTATCAGTTTAGGATCCCAACTGTTTCTATTTTTAATTAGCTCGCGTAAAAGGAAACTGGCGTCATATTCCCCTGCATTATGTGCGATAGCTGTTACTTTAAATTTTTTGCTTAATTTCGAAACATATTTTAAAAATGAATTAACAGGATCCTCCCTAAAAACATGCAACCTTTCACCACAATTTTGACAATTTTGTTTTAAATTCTCGTTATTTGAACAGGTTAAACAAACATGAGCCGCTACGCAAAGGTTCGGTTCGTGAACGTAATTACCTGGTTTACCTAAGATTTCAGTTTCCTGTCTACATTCGAAGTCGTAGAAAATAAATAAAAACTTTTGAGGTGTTTTTGTTTTTTTAATATTCCGCGACATGTAACAAAAATGCCTCGTTGGTTGTGACTTTTTACATATCCGACAAAATTTGTGACCACATTTATGCTTTCCACCCTTTTCGTTTTTCCAGATAGTCTGTAGACAAATAGAGCAGCGGTAAAGTTTGTTACACAGTCCTGATCTTTTATGGCTAGCAAAGCACTCTGCGCCCCTGAACTCCCTATTACAATCAGAACACATCACGCTATCTAGCATAATATTACACGGTGGACTATCATGGCAACAAGGACATGTGTAAATGCACTTAGTGTGTCGAGCTTTATTATTAAATTTAATTTTGCAAAGTTCACAAAATAACCGGCTGTAAATGCACTTGTTAAGCTTGTAATGACATTGTAGTGATTTTCTTCTAAAATTAAATTTAGTACTACTCTATCCCTAGTGCGAGGGCCTTCAAAATACGTTGTTTTACCAATTCTCGAATTATACACTACTATTGTATAGTTTGATAATTATACTTGAAATTTTTGAATGTCCTCGTAATTACCACCATCAGTTAAATCGACACCGCTAAACCTACAGAGCCGTAGAGCTCTATGAAACAAGATAGGGGAGCCTAATGTTAATTCTTCCAACTTTTCATCTTTATCTCTAAAAGCAATCGCAATCACAAGAGCCGATGCAAGACACATGTTATCTTTAGGGGGCACTACTATTATGCCTTGTTTTTTTAGTTTGCAAAATTCGTTAAAACTACCACCTATTAAACGACTTCGACCTCGGCCTACAGGCAAACTGACCTTATCAATGTTGACCGTCATCGCATCTTGAGCAAAGAACTGCGCGTTGCTTTGAATCACCTTTTCGACCACGTTTAGGATAACAGCAACTGATAGTTGATCGACTTTTCTAAAAGAGATCCCAAGGGGCTTTTCAGGGAAATTATGATTTTGCAACATAATGCCCACACGATCGGTAGACTGCGTATTTTGCAGAATATACTCCAGAAGTTCCTGGAATGCATTCTGTAAGAAATATTTTTAATAACTAGGACCAATGAAAATTTATTCTTATATTACCTCAAGCCAAATCATAGGGTTTTGATTTTCTTTTTCTAATGGTTTGAACTTAAATGTCACGCTGGCCGACGTAGTGTTAAACTTTTTAAGCTCCTTCTGATACTCGCGTAGTATGGTTAAATACTTTATCTCGTGAGTTGTTGGAGGTTGAGCCGAAGTTCGCGGTTCGCCGTGTGCATTCTGTAATGAAAATTTCAATTTAAACATTTTCATTAGAGTTTTGACTGAAAAGCAACGATAATTAAACACTTGTTTACAAAAAATACGTATTTGCTGTAAAATTATAAAAGAAATATATTACAAAACATTTCCCGTAAATTGACTGTGTATAGCTGTCCAATATGGGGTTTTTATTTTAACTTACATAAATCAGAATTCTCTAATGGCCGCGAATAAAATCACGAATTAAACCGCGAATCCGCGAATCAAATTAAAAAGTGGTGAGGGAAACTTACATGTGCCAACATGCCGCCAAAATACGTATTTGCTGTAAAATTATAAAAGAAATATATTACAAAACATTTCCCGTAAATTGACTGTGTATAGCGGTCCAATATGGGGTTTTTATTTTAACTTACATAAATCAGAATTCTCTAATGGCCGCGAATAAAATCACGAATTAAACCGCGAATCCGCGAATCAAATTAAAAAGTGGTGAGGGAAACTTACATGTGCCAACATGCCGCCCAATGTAGACGTCTTTGTGCTAGGTTGCGGCCGATCCACTTCCTGGTGATTCACTTCTTGCATACTTTTTACAGGTTCCAACATGTCGGATGATGTCGACGGTCCTGGCTTATTCATCAGCTGGCTCTCTTGGCGCGTATCTTCTGCATTCAAAACACGTTTAGTACCATCAGGTGACGTCGACGTAGATTGCCCCTCCTGTAAATTGTAATTTATATTAGCATTTTTAAGGGACTGACCTATGTGTTGTTTTAAAATGAATAATCACAAATGAGTTTTAGAGCTAAGAAACCATCGCACATAATTTTCTAAATAGAAAATATATTTTTACTCACCGATAGTACTGCAAACGAACGCCTGGCACGAATCCTTCCAACGCTTTGGCATAACTCGAAATAAGTAGGCCAATACGCCGGTTCCAACACTACGCCCTCATTAGCTAGTTTATGTTGAATGATTTTAAAAGCTAGTAAAACAAATTCCTCATTTGTATATAGCCCATTCTTGAAATAATCAAGAATTTGGTTGGCAGATAACTCGGATGTGTTCATAGCTGCAGTTGAAAACGCAAAGCACAAAACAATCACTATAACACTGCAAACGAAATGAGAGTGTTGCAATAGAGGGCAACTGCTTTATACAAACACGAAGATATCACGAAATCGTACGAGCAATTATGAGCTCTGTGATGCGCATAAAGGTAGTCGAGAATGACTAAAATAGAAAGTTTGCCCTCGGGCGATAACGTCTTTTGTATTCATGTCTGGCAATGCTGGTTCTTGAGTTTTCAACGAACAAAGCAATCCGTGTAAACATACAGGTTCTGGCAGGCGTTTTCTAAACGATGCACTGAGAAGGGCCTCAGGCTAAACCGTTAACAATTAGTCAACAACAGACTATTCTAGGAAACGAGCATTTGCTATAAATACAGTATAAATTTCATTGTAGCATCAAGATAAATACAGTATAAATTTCATTGTAGCGTTTTTAAATTATTTGATTTAAATATTCGATGTATGATTCTAATTTACATTGGTTGGGACAATGAGAATCTCAATAATCCATTCATGAACGGCTAAAATGTATAATATTATAATGAGATTTGAATAATGTGATGCAGCGGTTTCGCTATATAAAATAAGTAATTAATTTTGAGTATATTTTTAAACTATTTCAGGACTATATTCGCAGAATCCGAAGTGCAAACTTTCACTGGCTGTTTGTAATACCGGGCCTAACGATAAAAATAAAATAATTAATTCTGGTGAAATCACGGGCGAAATCAATTTTTTAAAAATTGCATCTACCTTTAATCACATCAAGCTGCACATTTCAGTTCTTAAAATTTAAATTTTCGAAAAAATAAGTTGTTTAAAACACAGACTCGTAGCGTCACAGTAGTGAAATGGCTTTCCGCTATTCACATTAAAATTTGTTCAGTCTCCGTGGCTCTGTGTCACTAGAGGTTGTAGTTGATTTGTGAACACGAACGTAAGGGGTTCAAATCCCGGTCGGGCTGAGATTTTTTTAAATATAAACAGCCATTCTGCAATACATGAGAGAGACAGCCAAGGGGGCAGAAGAGAGAGAGAGAGAGAGAGATCTACCAGTTTAAAATTCAAAATATTTCCGCGAAAATTAAAAACGACTACAGTGCGAAGTGCGCACGCAGAAAACAAAGATGGTCGACACACCGCGAAGTTTAAATTCAAAAACTGGGACTTAGAAAAAACTGAAAAAAAAAATTCAAATTCAAATATTCGCGCCAGAAAACCAAGATGGCCGCCGAAGTCCGACGCGTAACTTAATCGTAAGCTAATGCGGAATTTAATCAGTAGCACATGTGAAAATTAATTAGATCAAACCGCGAAATTAATTAGATCAAACCGCGAAATTAATTGGGTCAATCCGCGAATTAAAATTAAAACCGCGAAATCCGCGAATAAAACCGCGAAAACCGCGAATAAAACCGCGAATTACACCGCGAATCAAAATTTGATTGACAGCTATCACAATCAAGGTGTCTCTATTCTACTGTGAATTGTTAGATCATTTTCCAGTTATCATATACTTTTTTCCTTACAATCTGAATACTGTATTGTAAATTATACAGAATATCTTAAAATATGAAATATGATATACAACAAATTGTTAAAGAAAAACTCTTTCGCGATTTTTCGGTTAGACCTTTGCTTTTCGGTTTATCGTGGTTTTGGAAATTTAAATAGTTAGAAAACAGTTATCGGTTTCAATTTTATATGTATAATCAGATTGTCAAAATTGATAGAGGACAGATTGTTTACTTTTGACGAAGGTCAAACTATAATTTGGAAAAGCAATTAGATATTTTTTTTAATTTTTGCCGGTTTCTACGAAACATGCACTGCGACAATATTTAGTGTAATTCCTCGAGCTTCATGAAGTACGCGGTCCTACAACTCATTATATAAATCTGGCGAGCAAGGCGATCAAGCAATCGGATTGCTTTTGTCAATTCAGATATTCATCAACAAAAACAAAGAATTTATAGGTTTAAAGAAATCGAGCATTACGATTACCAGTCGAACACCTAACAAGCAAACGCATACATTTAATTACAGCGATGTTGGTGATTTTCAATCTTACTTATCCACTGATTTTAGATTTTCAAAATCGCAATTACTCGAAAATAATTTATCTAATAGAAAAATCGTGATTTAACTTTTTGTTTAGTTACTATTCCACTGATTTTAGATTTTCAAAATCGCAATTACTCGAAAATAATTTATCTAATAGAAAAATCGTGATTTAACTTTTTGTTTAGTTTTTGTTCTATAATACGGCCCGAATTTAGATATACTCTATATATTTTCAAAATATTTCTACGAGATAATTTCTTATGGATATTTAATTGGACATTTTCCATGGCAACGGAGATTAGTAACAATCGAACATTTTTGAAAATTTATTTGAAAATCGTACGCCTGTCATTAATAACCAATAGAAAAATTAGTTCAGGAGTCGTAACCAAGACAACTAAAAAATTTCTTGGAAATTTTTTGTAGGTAGACATTACTTCTTTTTAGGGTTTGTGTCGTTACGATTTTCTTACCGAATCTGCATTCGAGCATTAATTCATATCCGGAATTTATTTTTCGTGCAGTTCAACAACGTCCTAATTTGACCTCGCGTCCCGCTCGTTCAAATTAATACGACGTTGTTGGAACACACTCAAAAAAAATTCCGGAAAGAATTAATGCTCTTATGAGTTTATATGTGAAAATCGCACGACACTCATTAATGTCCAATAGAAAAATTAGTTCACGAGCCGTAACCAAGACAACAACCAAATTTATTGGAAATTTTTTGTAGGTATGGATTACTTCTTTTTAGGGTTTGTGTCGTTACGATTTTCTTACCGAATCTGCATTCGAGCATTAATTGATATCCGGAAATTATTTTCCGCCAATCGTGCTAGAACTGTCACATTATTGACAAAATTTTGGTGAGCAAAGTCAAACATTCCATTACATTAGCCGTTGCTAGGTAATTTACAATAAAACTGTACAAGAATAATCCATTGCATCAGGTAATTTATAATAAAATTGACAGGAATAATTCAAACATTTCATTACATCAGCCGTTGCTAGGTAATTTACAATAAAACTGTACTGGAATAATATTCCCGGCCTAGCAGGGAATGTTCGAATACTATTTCCTAATTTTTTTAATTACTCGTATCGATCGGCGGAAAAATAGTATGTGTATCTTGGACAAAAAGCAATATTCCCAGACTCCTGTCGTCTGGGAATGTTACGCTTTTCGTCCTAGATACACAATGTACTATTTCGTGCATTCTAGCAACGTCCTAATTTGACCTAGCGTCCCGCTCGGGCAAATGAATAACATTAATAAAAAAGAATTAATGCTCTTATGAGATTCTATGTGACAATTTCCACTGTCATCAAAGTAAAGTATGATCAAAAATTATTTTCATCTAGTATAGTTATGGAATATTTCTTAATTTATGAATGTAACTGTGTTTATACTTAAATGTCAAACTTAACATTTGCTTTTTAAGTGACTTATAGTTGCATTCATAAATTAGGAACTATTCCATAGCCATTATCAAATATAATAAAACGGTTGAAGTAAATAAACGTATATTACAGAAAATACATGAACTGAGCAGTACAGTTTTTAATTTACAGACTAACTTAAAATTCTAGCATCCTCGCTCAACATCTTCCGAGGTGCCCCTTCACGCTACCCCAATAAATCAGCCCTGCGCACAATGTGAAATAGGCAAAAGTTTCTACAGCCATACTAGATGAAAACAATTTTTGATCATACTATATTTAAGTACAACAAAGCTGTAAACAAAGTCAGTAGGCCCATAATAATTACTGATGTGGGCGACTCAAATTTTAATTATAGTGTTGACAAAAAACCGCAAACGTCTGGTATTTGGATATTAGTTTTGTTATTATTGATATAAAAAATCGTTACTGTGTGTTTTTTTATTCGTCATATTCTCTATCAAAATATAACGCTTGTATAAAAAATTTCCTATAGAAATAATTGCAAAAAAAATTTAAGCTATTTTTTTCTAACAAAAGCATGCACGCATGGCTCCAAAAAAACATCCATCCTCCGTGGTAGTCGGAATGTTTTCAATTGGCATGCACTCATTTTTCCAAATGTGTCCGAAAAATTTTAATGCATTTGTTAATATATTTCTACTCAACATTTTGTAACTCGACAGCAATGTTTTCTTATATAAAAAAAATCCTTAATAAAGTATGTTGTTTATCGGGCACATAAGGAGTTATATTTTAATTGCTTCCAAGAATTTTGTAATATGGTGTGTGTACTTTACTTTATTTTAAATTAAAAAACTTCCCATTGGTGGTGATCGCTTGTATACGAAAACGTGAGTTTGTCTGAAGTGAATGCAGCGCCCAAAATACTGTAGTATGGTTAGCATACGTGAACGTTGCATTTTATGATTCAGTGAACAGTAAAATAGTAGAAAATAATAGTGCTATTACACCGGGATGTCAAAAATTACCTTGGCCAAGGGTGGTCATGAAAAATTCTGTCCACACTGCCCTTTATAAAACTAAGTACATTTGGACTACAATTAACTGAATGATTAGTTCATGTGACTAACAATCTAATCATCAGCTACACAAATATGCAAAAATATGTAATTTAAACCAAATGTATACATTAAATTGACAGGTAACGTTAAAATAGCCATGGGATAAGTTAAACAAGACGTCGAAAGTGAATATTAAACTTTAAAAAAAATTTACAGTTTTATGTTAGCCAAAAACCTTGCTACAGATTATGCAAGTTTGACTGTTTTCAATGGCTCCCGCAATGAAGTTTATTTATATCTCCCGGTACTAAAGATTTGAAAATAACCATATATGATATGGTTTAACTAAAACGTATAAACATATTTTACTATAATTATCACTTAATCTGATGCAAGGTTATAGTGTTTTATGTTTGTAGTAGATTATCGCAACAAAGTGTTTTCCTGCGACAGGGTAATAAAACCTACTAAACTCTCAGAGTTTCTTAGAAAGGTGCTCAGAATACTTTGCATTTATAATTATGTATGTATGTACCTGCACGATGCCCGTAGTTGGTTTTCATCAGCATTGCTTTAACTTTATTGCACATTTACTGTATAAAAATGGGAGTGCTTCTTGGATTCAAACACAGGATATTAGATACATATTTTAATCTTCTGCGGATGATTAATTTTCTGTGGCAATCATTTCCAACCAATTATGGTAGTAAAACGCGTAATTTAAAAATGTCGTGCTTTACATGTTCCTTTGAAATCCTTTGCTATAATGAAACACGAGGTTAAACCAGTTAGGGTCAAAAGCTAAGAACTCTTCTCACGACGATTAACTAACCGTTTCATAAATAATAATCAATGACAGGGCAACATTACGAATTGTGCTCTGTGTGCACGATATGTCAACCGATCATTGTTTTGGACTCAATGGTTTGTAAAATTTTACATTCACGATTTGTTCAGGATCAACTCTTCAAAATGTTACTTCCATTCAGCCTATCAGTGAGCGTGGTGATGTCGACAGATCCTTTGTAACTGTTAACGTTTTCACCGAATTCCGATATGATTATCTACATCCCATTATTAGCAACCGAAATTAAACGCATTTTCACAGTAGTTTGACAGCTTAATAATTCACTAATATCTAATTTGCTTTAATATTAGTTTCCGACATCCTTTAGAAGTAACCGAAACGACCGTAGATTGTTCATACATGCGTGGTTACTTTTTGTTCGCTGGAAGTCCCTTCTCATTGTGTTTATGAAATGAAGTGTAAAAGAAACAAAAAATTCAGAAGTTCTACTAGGGTTGTTACATAATCAAAATGTATCGAGCAGCATCCAGTCAAGATTAAAAGTCAGATTACATGTCAATGGATCACAATTTGTACAGCAATAAATTAGATAACAAAGTGAACAAATACGTTTTTGCGTTTTATGGACTTCGGCATACATTCTCATTTTGCTCGCAATAGTTAAACAACGCCGTCATATGTATACCGAGATAAATAGTTTCAAATATCTAGCAACTTAATTAAAACAAGAGCAAATGGTTTTACTTAAAAGACTACTTCTCGTACCAAGCTCTGGGAATGGCAAATTAAGCTACAGAACGAGCCAAATGAACACGGATGGGATCCATTTGCAAATTCGGTCGTTTCATTTCATTTAATGTCGTGATTTAAATTACTGGTGATCTGCGCTCTCCAGGTGGATTTGAGTGATTAGTTCATTCTGGGGTGGTAATTACAGGGCACACCAATTACCGAATCAGTTTTGAACTTAAACCCTTTAATTACAATTCACGTCATGTAGTCCTAAAATCCATCTCTTGTAGGTTTTGCTATAAAAGCCAACGCAAACTGATATGAAAATCAAGCAGGATCGCTCTGCGTCGTATATTGCTACTGATATCTCAATTAAGTATAAGTAGCCTCTCAAAATTTAATGCAAATGCTAAAATAATACGCTGCTTTGCTCGGCTTTACTATAGCGGTATAAATCTAACATGAAGCCACAAGGTATTCATGGGAAATGTACAGGTGATATTGTCTTTATAAATAACTGAACGATGTGTATCATGCTATTTTGTCAACCTTTCTCGCAATAATTTACAACAATTTATTTAATTTATGTTTTATCTTCTATAATGCACATACATCATTTGCAAGTGAGTAATTGTGAAATAGGTACATGCTATAATGTATAAGTTTGAGATATGAGTATCCATAGTGGGCTTTCAATGTAAGATATTTTGGTTGCAGTAATACATTTTCTTCGTTATTCTTTTAAATATATACTGTTATGGTATTGGTACACGGATCTAAAAATCAGATTAATAAGATTAAAAGAATACAGTAATTAAAAATCAGAAAGATGAATTTAGATGTGAAATGGATATCAAAATTATTAAGATGCATTTAGAAAAGAAAGAAAATAGAATTTATAATTTAATTAAATGAAGTTAATTGAGAAACAGTAGGATTCTAACCTAATTTAATATATGAAATTAAATTGGAAATTGGTGACAAATACTTTTTCGAAATATACTATTGAACATAGTAGGTATTAATCAAACAATTAAGCTTTAATAGTGTGTTGGACTGAAAAAATAAGCTAGATCGCTAAGGAGATGTTATTTATTGATAATAGAAAATGTTTGAAACGAAAATCATGTAACAGAATTTTGTAAATTGAAATTAAGAAATAAACCCTTTTAAAAAGTTTTTAAAACATGTTTGGTATAAAAGGGTTAAAATTTTAAATAAAATTGGCGTGGTGTAAAAAGAATAAAAATTAAATGTTAAAAGAATAGAAGATGCGCAGACTATATGGAGGAAGATAAAGAATGTGGTGAGAATACCAAAGTAATACAGTTATAATCTACAAAAGCAAAAGAATGCTGGATTAAGTTTATTGTAAGACTAAATTTTACATTTACATCGATTGAATTGGATAACAAGGAACGATTTACTAGGGAAGAAGATTGCATGGACATCGTTAGCAGAGTGAGCATATTGGTGGGGCTTGTCAAGTGATGTCTGGTGACTTGTCTTTGGCCGGGATTCTTGTTGCTGAAGTGTAGCGGACTTCATACGAGTGATTTGGGTTGAACATTAAAGTAACGCAACTACGACTGAGGTCTATTTGGATCTGTAGTGTGGTGAAGCTGTATATGTTGATTCCTGTGGCAAAATAGGTTCCTGTGGTGATTTGGATCCTGATTCTGGACATTTTTAGCGGTTTTAGCGGAGGAGAGTGCTAAGTTCAATAAAAGATAAAATAATCTAGGGATTAAATAAGAACTGAAAGGAAATATAGATTAAAGTGAATTAATTTTAATTACGGAAGTACTTACTATTTGAGATTGTCGTATGACAAATGTAACGATGAAGTATTTGTAATTGAATTTTCAAAACTAGTTTAACGTATCATTTTACAGACGTTTCTGAATTGTCATAATTAAAATAGGTATATTAAATTTCAGGATATAAGCAATCTAGGTAAAAAGAATCCGCTCTGTTTTTCAGTCAAGTGTATCTACTGGGGCTAGCAGAAAATAATTTTGAATATCCAGAATAAATAAAAAGGACAAGTAAATTAATGAAAAATCAACCATAAACATAACATAATATAGGCGACCTAACGTGAAGCTTTAAAATTATAACCTGGTTTATTTATAGCTTTTGTTATATTATCTTATTCCTATTACTATAATTTATTCATTTATTTCGTGCCAGAAGCACCATGTATTCAAATTAAAATATAAATACCTAGCGCTTCAGCATTTATTACAATAGGTCCCTATGCCTGAAATCGAGCACTTGAGGGAATTCTCTTGGCTACAGAAAATGGTATCCAATTTTATAAACTTTAATCTCATAATATTTAAATTTACTGTGATAATCATTGTTTTACTAATATGTGTTTGCTACAATTGGTAATTTACAGTACGTTATATGCATTTTCTATATATATTTAATATGTTTTTTCTTCTTTTTTATTCCACTTTCATGGTGACCGTGGTACGAGTAATACACCAAGTTTGTTTTGTATTCTCTGGGATACCTGTAATTCACCCTCTACGTGGATCAGTAATTTTATTCACGTAGCACCAGCCTCTACATCGCAAGGTAAATGAGGTTACAGATAATACATACATACATGTTTTCCTCTATTTATGTCATATTACTCATACATAATGTCAGTTAATATTTCCGATATACCTTCTTCGAGAAAAAATGTTAATACGTCTTTTAATAGAATCTTGCCAAACGCTATTGTAAAAGCCAGAAAAACGATTGTAAGTGGGGCATTTGTAGTTTTATACTATTTTTTGGAATAGAAATGTTATATTTTGTCTCCTTAGTTTTGTCGCAGTGTCTGTTGTTCTTGAGAAATTATGTCTTTCCTCACTTCGAGCAAATAAAATGTTGATTAACATTTCTGTAATAGAGTTTATGAATGTGATTCCTTGAGATGATTAGTTTGGCCTTTGCTTCTTTTCACATTTTTAGATGAATGTTGTAATACTAACCGTAAATATACCAAAAGTACTAAAGTAGATACCATAATGTTTGGTATAATTTTGTATATGTAATTTTTGTGTACTGCATTAATTTAACTTCAATGATTGTTGAAATACTAGTTTGAAACACCAAATTGGTGCAATAACTTCCGGATCGAAGCTTCGACCCTGCTTTTGGCACTTCACAGTTATCTATTTACCACAGGTTGAGTCAAAATTCTAGGTCGCCTTGTTTTTGGTGAGTTCTACAAACTACAATACCGCTTAGAATCTTCTACAGTAAAGACAACAATAATTACCGCCTCATCTTAACAAAGCTACTGAATACCATCTTCGATCTGCCTGTTCTTTCTAAAGAATCAGCCCAAGTGTTGAAGAAGTTGCATGATTCCGCCAAGAAATGTATAGGAGCTATCAACCTATGCATTTCCACTGACAGTTGGGGGCTATGGGCCAACAAGGCGATCGCTCGAAGATGGAATCTTTAACCTAATAAATTACACTGTGCCTCCAATTCCCTGGAAATGCGGTTCTAGTCCATGGAATCCATTGATGAAGCTCGAAATTCATGGCAGGAAAGACCACAGAAGACCCAAGCTTCCTCATCTTTTAGTTGCAAACTGTGCTATGGAGTTCACTACAACGACAACTGTGATTAGTTCCAAAAGCTACCCACCAATGATAAACAATAATTGGCAAAAAACAGTAGATTATGCTTTCGATGATTGCGACACGATTCTAATATACAATGTCGTTCTTATTAACTTGTTATTATTACCTGAGAAGCAAGAAAATGGAGATATATTTTAGGAGGACGAGATATATATCATTCGACTCAGCTTGAAGAGTAGATTCCAAAAATATATAGAAACCGGAAATCGGATTTCTTTTCCGAGGTCGACTTCCGGTCAATTTTTTTTTAACTTTTAACTTTTTCCTTTATAGCTCCTGCAGTTTTTGAGATATTTAGCTCAAATTTGGAATACAGGTTACGCTGCAGGGCTTACATCATTGAGCATATCAAATGGTTGTGAGAATCTACAGGGAGATATTTTTTCAGGGGTCATGCTTCCTTTTCTCCCCCTGAACTTTTTTGTGGTGCGCCGCTGTTAGATTCTAAAATACAAATTGAGTTTTCTGTTTTGTTTAGAATCTCTTTGTTCTCTTGCAGTTTTTTCGTATCTGCAACCGTTATCGAGAAAAAAAAGTATAAAAACGATTTTCTGTAATTTGCTAGACGAAATTTAAATTTTTAAAAACTGAGAAGCAAGAAAATGGAGATATATTTTAGGAGAACGAGATATATATCATTCGACTCAGCTTGAAGAGTAGATTCCAAAAATATATAGAAACCGGAAATCGGATTTCTTTTCCGAGGTCGACTTCCGGTCAATTTTTTTTCCATCTCGTGTTAAATTCTTAATGTCCAATTATGGGCTCCCCTAATTATTTTAGAGCTAAAGTGTAAATACATTTTTTGTAGAGAAAAAAATACTGCATCTATTCATACTGTTGCTAACCATTTTTCATTTTCCATAACCGAAGGAATGCAAAAAATAAAACTAGCATTTTATTATTATTAACTGAGAAGCAAGAAAATGGAGATATATTTTAAATGTTATGTATACGATCCACAAAAGTAAATCTTTGTCATTCTACGTGTAGTTAACCTACATGTTTTTTGTTGCGCGATGAGATAACATCGTCATACACTTGTAACAATTGTCAAATCTGTCGGTATCCACATCACACCTTGCTTCATAAAGCACAATCGCCATCAAGGCCGTTACCAGCTCAAAAGATGAAGACATCGACCCATGTAGCAACAACGCAAACCTCCAAGACTTCAGGGAAGAAACAAAATCCATATGTCATTAACCCCAGCTTAGGCACAAAAAAGGGCCAAGTGCTATTAGCCACAGCACATATTCAAATCAAATCAGCATTCGGGATTTCGCATCTCTTAAGAGTCCTAATAGATTCCGGGTCACAGGGTTTAAACTATTGGAGCTACCCGAGCAGAGATGACAGGAAGCGGGAATGGTCATCCTAAAATATCTACGTGGAAGATTACAAGTATAATTTTACCAAAATTTTCAAGCACGTTTTCCTTACACGATAACCTCCTTGCACTACCCAAGCTCACTAAAAATATGCCTTCATCACCAATTCCAAAATTAAATATGGATTATTGGAGCAGCATCTTCATAGCCGATCTAACTTTTAATCAACCTGGTACAATAGACATCATTTCAGATAATTTTAGAAGGAGTTAAATTAAGAAGGGATGGTATCCTAGGACAACTCACAAAGCTGGATTGGATTTTGTCTAGAACCATTGGCCAACACCGTGACAACAACATTGAAATCAATACCATATTTCCAAAATTTAAGAAAACGCACAGTTGCAAAAATTCTGGCATATAGAAGAAGTGCCTACCCAAAGAAAATTTTGTATAGAAGATCAATTATGTGAAGAAAATTTATTGAGGCAGTACACAGAGACATGGATGGAAGATACGAGGGATGCTCTGTTAATAGTTAGTAGCAGGCCATGGAAGCTCAATTGGCTAGAAACAATTGCAACAAGTGAATGCCGCATTAGTTGACATTCGTTACCCACAATTGTCAAACGTTCCGATTTCCTTGTGAAACGTAGTTAATTTTGTAAGTTAAGTAGTTGTGCATTTTTAATTCAGTGAAAATGAGCTTTCCGCGAACTGCCTTTAGAGCTATGATTTTCTATGACTATAAAAGACAGTTAGGATAGCAGCAAAGCCATGGAAATTTGATAGCAACTTTTGGCGATGCTGCCCCTTCATTATCCGCTGTTAGTCATTGGTTCCGCGAATTTCGACGAGGGTGAGAGCTGCTAGAAGACAAAGCAAGACCTGGAAGACCTGCAGAAGCTGCCTGTTCAGAAAATGTTGATCGTGTGGCAAGCTTGATTCAGTTCAATCGAAATATTATTTATAGGCAGATTCAGGAGGAAGTGAAGATTGGATCGTCGGCGGTGAATACCGTTTTGCATAAACATCTTGGGGTAAGAAAGCTAGCAACCGTTGGAATTTGCTCTCAAAAAGTCAAAAACGGGATCGAGTAGACTGGTGTCAATTTATGTTGCAAAAATTTGACGGAGGAGTGGCATACATTGTAACAGGTGACGAATCTTGGTTATACAGTTACGACCCTGATCCTTTGTTAAAAAATGCAACGGTCTTTTAATAACTAACAATTCTGGAAAAGAAGCTAGAACAAGATCGAGAGCTGGGAATACAACACAAGCAATTCATCCATTCATATTAGAATCTAGGCCATATGTTAAGGGTAGAAAAGAGACACAAAAACAATGGCAAGTATTACATTCCTGCCCCTCTCCGTCATTAGGGAACCAAGTTCCACGACGAAGCTCCGAGTAGTTTTCGACACCTCTTGCAAAACCTTTTATGGGAAGTCTCTAAATAAAGTATGCTGGACCAAAAACATCAACAAGAATTAGTTGACATTATACTCCGATGGAAAAAACACAATGTTGTATTGTCCGTAGACACCGAAAAAATGCACAGTGAAATAAAAATCGACAACCAACACCAAAGAATCAGTGTCAAATAATCTTATGGAGATTCGACCAATCACAGCCAGTTAGGAAATATAAGTTATGGGCAGTTGCTTATGGAACCGCATCAGCCACATATCTTGCTATCCAAACTTTGCAACAATTAGTAGAGAACGAGGGATCTTTATTTCCATTAGCAGCAGAAATTGTCAAGAGAGATGTCTACGTGGACTGCGCACTTTCCGGAATTGACACCTTGGACAAAGCAATTGACCAGCAAAGGCAAGGAACAAACATACCTCGAAGTAAGTGATGACGACGTAAGGAAGTCACTAGGCGTTCACTGGTTCCATATGAAGATGTTTTCTGTTTCAAGAATTTAAAACAAAAGAAATTCACCAAGTACAACATACTATCCGAAGTAGCAAAGATTTTCTATCCATTAGGTTGATTATCTCCTGTCATCATCAATGACAAGTTACTTATACAATAACTGTGGTTCCAAAATATCAAGTGGGATGACCCAGTTTCAGAAAGTACCCGAAACAAATGGGAAACTGCCGAGTGTCAACTCAAACGAGTTGAAGAAATTACTCTACCACATTGGATCCTCAAGAACAAGGAAGGACAAGTGGAACTGCATAGATTCTGCGACGCTTCCGAAAGAACATATGGAGCTGTAGCCTACTTCCGAACTATAACTTCAGCAGGCTATAGCCCTGTCAATAGCAAAATCTAAGATAGCACCTGCTAGAGTAAAAACAAATCTACCCTACTACCCCGATTAGAACCTTGCTCAGTATCAGTACTTTCCAATCTATAACGGGCAATCATGGCACTGAATATTCCCAAAATATCCACATTTCCCTGGACAGACTCCATGGTTGCGTTAGACCTACTAAACGAAGACCCAGTAAGATGTAGCCGAAATTAATAATTTAATTCCGGCTCAACATTGGAACCACGTCAAATCCAAAAAAATGCAGGAGATGTAATTTCCCAAGGAACTAATCCAGAAAAACTTAAAGAATATCTACAATGGTGGAATCGACCAGTTGGTTAGTTAACAAGGTATTATGGCCGCTCCAACAAAACACAGCAGCTACCAATGAATAAGCGAGAATATACTCAGTGCATTAAGTAACAATTCATCAAGAAGGAAACAAAGTCATTGGTTCGAATTGTTTTCTACTGCAGAAGATTTATACGCAGATGTAAACGATTTCCTATTCAACTTGGATGTTTATCCGCTAAAGAAATGGACGACACAATACTAATACTAATCAAGGTGGTCCAAGGAAGCGATACTTAAAGACAACAAGAGTTTAACAACAAACTAGCCAATTTCAATCCATTATTCAATCAACATGAAATCATCTGTGTTGGAAGAAGACTAAAAAATTCAGCTCTATCCTGCAATGAAAAACATCTCATCGCCATTCCGCAATCCAATCACACTACCAAGTTGATCATTCACGAGGCGCATTTGCGCACGTTGCATGGTGGTAATTAACTCAC
>CALNHX010012958.1:0-21191 GCA_940337035.1 Agriotes lineatus
AGTCGTGAGTTCCTTATCGGAAGATCCAATTTTTAAGCATAACACGTGTCCGTTCTCCCTTCAAGAATTAGCAGCGTTACCCTGGTTGAGGGCAACCTTGGTCAATCAAGGTGTTCACCCCACATCTAACAGGTATTCCCAAGTCATCCCGCCAAAATAAAAGATTCCTGTCAGCAGTTGAGTGTGTACCGCCAAGGTCCTACAAGGTATTGTGTTCCCATAATTTTAAGCGTTAATGCTGTACAGTGTTGTGGTCAGTTAATTGACGAGTGGCGCTCTTAAGAACCCCATATAAAGCCATAATTTAGTCACAAACTTCAGTTTGTGTCAAGTAACCTACGCCTAACTATTTGATGGAAGTCTGGAAATTATAACATACTTATACAGTAGAGCGTCGATAATCCGGATTAAAGGAACCAGACTCTATTCGGATTATCAAATTGTACGGATTTTCGAAATGAAACAATAAAAGGGCCGGTAGACGTCATCAACGTAAAAAAACTGCTAAAATCGTTAATAATTTACTTAGATGGTTACAGAACTGACACAACTGACAGTGGTAGGGTAGCAGGTGTACGTACATGTGACTGTATGACCTTGACGCTACCGCTTTCACTGCCACTTTCTTCTCCACACAACACGCAATTTGCGCTCTACTCTATAGAGTGCGGTGAGTTTTACAGTCGCATCTAGCCAGAATCGAATCCGGATTATCGACGATCCAGATTTTTGACGTCTGAATTATTGACGCTCTACTGTATTCAAATTCAATATAACTAGATTAAATTAGCCCTTGCTCTTCTTTTATGGTATTTGCATGAGACCCCTTTGTGTCGTGATATTTGTTTGTGTGTAAAAGAGTTTAGCGGCCGCAAGGGATTTAATCAAGGTAAGTCCGATGAAGCACAACGCTGGGCCATCACAAAAGAACACTGTCAACTAACCAAGAGAATTGTTCTCATTTCCGACTTCAAAGAGCAATTCTTTTTAAGACTTCAAAGTTGTTGGCGCTCAATTTATAACATTTCATTCAATTCCTCGCCCTGATTAACGAGTATCGAAGTGAACCACGACCTCCCGGCGAATTAGGCTGGCAAAACCCTTGTTATAGGAACATCGTAACACAGTTGGAACGAAGGGCACTTGTATTTTTCCGATTTGTTGTTTTACAATTATCACAGTAAAGTTGTAACCTGTTTTGTGTCAGAAATACTGATTAATTATGTAGCAAATTGATGCCTAGCGTCGTAACATTATTTTGACCTGTAACAGCCAATTATGCCCTGAGTGAATATTTTGTGGATAGTTTGGAAATTCTAAATTAAAAAGAATATTTGAACGTTAAGATTGCTTTCAATAAAATTCTTGACCTGGTATTATCTCCATCTCTTAAGAGTCCATTAATAAGAGTTAAGCAATCTTCCATTTGTTCATAAGGATAATACTGAAAACTGAAAATTTACATTTATCTAAACTCATGACATGCAATTCCTATACTTATTACAAATTTTCTAATGCTGATTACAATATTACTAAGATAAGACAGTCTGTGATGTCGATGTGTGTCTTAATAGCTTTAAAAAAGTTGTTGAACAACACATTCAAGTGCATGTGATACAGTAAATTTAAAAAAACCCAAATTTCCTCTGTGGTACTCACTTCAAACTATAAAATTAAATAAATAAACAGAGAAATTTATTAATATTGAGGATTGTAAAACTTTTTCATGCCTACATAGAGATATCAAAAAGAAAAGTAGCAATGACAGTAAAAACTATGTTAAAAGAGACGAGGAAAATAAAGTTGGAGATCCAAAATATCTTTGGTCTTTTATAAACAATAAAAAGAGCACGAAATCGTTACAATCTCTGTTTACATATCAAAATAACGATGAAAAGAGAGATTCTATTGAAAATCTACGGAAATTGAGATCTGGAAAAGCCTCTGTAACCTCGAGCTGTAAAACATCTTTCAAAAACAAAGCATAATAAAAGTCATCAAAGCAAAAACACTGGAGTGGTTAGGTCACACAATTAGCATGAACGACACCCTTCTACTCAAAATGCTACTTAGCAGAGAACCAGAATAAAACAGACCAGTAGGCCATGAAGGAAATTAACAGATAAGTTGACGACAAACCTAGATGCAATGAACATTCAACAATGGAGAAGAGTTGTTGAGCGGGACAAGGCCCATAACGAGCTGCAGTGCAATGATGATAATGATGATTGAAACTGGATAAGAGTAAAGATCGACAACGTGAAGCAGCCCCCCCCCCCCCCCCATTATTTGTCAAATCTAGTATTAATTCACTTTTAGAATCGTTATATAAGATTTTAAATTTATGCTTAACAACTGGAAAAATTTCCAAAACAACAGAAACATGGACAGATTGTGCTCATGTTTAAATCCGGTAGAAAAAAATATCACAAACTAAAGACTGATATCGTTGTTCAGCTACTTTGCTACAATTTTTGATTTATAATGAGGAACTACTTTTTAAAAACTAAATCCAAATACTCCCCTTCCCCCTTAGCCAGTAATAACTAGGTGGGGTACATGGCTACAAACCGCCCTGGTTTGCTTGGAAAATTTTAAAGAAATTAAACAAATAATTTTAGAAGTTTTCGCTGAATCTCATTCAATTACGGGAGCAAAAGATATTCTAAATAAAATAGACTTACCGCAACAATTAGCATTTATAAGTGCCAATTACCACTTTGTGTCCGAAACAATTTTAAAATTAGAGGCCAAAGGTCTTCCGCTTACAGACTCTGTTGAATTAATAATTAAGTTTAGTATATCCTGTAGTGAAGTTCGTGGTCAAATAGGTAAAGCCATTGAAAAAAAAAACTCATTTCTGGAGAATCAGTAGAATTGGAAATCGATCCAAGCATTGTATCTGTGTTGAAAAACGCTCCAATTACATCTGTTGATGTCGAATGGAGCTTTTCAACTTATAAATATATTTTATCTGATAGGCGACAAAGATTTAATATAAACAATTTGGAGAAACCCCTTATTGTAAGTTGTTATAGGCAGAAAAGCGATGAATCAGAATTAAATGTATTGTATTTAATTTACCAATTGATTGTAAAATTATTTGTAGTTAATAATAAACTAATACTTTATTACTCAATTTTTTTATTTCATTAAGAATCTTTTTCACATAATAAAAGTTTTTGTTTAATACATGTGTTATTATTTCTTGGTATGCATATTTTGCATATAATACATAATACATATTTGACTTTTTTTGTGCATATTAATCCGCCCTTTACTTATTATATTAATTACAAAATATAAAGAAAATAAAACCTTTGGTGGTACGCTTATTATCTGGACGGATTTTCTATAGTAAACACCATTTTCGAGCTCTATAAAAATGTACACAAAGAAGCAATCCCAAACAAATTTTACAGACACCTCACTAATACGTCAATAAATGATTTCATTAACTGCATTGAAGTGCCATGATGATGAATTCATGCATACAAGATCCAAACGTGTTTCTATTGAACAATCCTCGTATATCTCCGAATAACAAAACATTTTTCAAAACCAGATAAAATAACTGCATATTATAATTCTAAAATATTTTCATGACATTTCGGTGAGGTAGTAGGGAGAATGGGAGACATATTTTTGACATTTACCCCCATCTCTGTTTTGAGGGGTGGTGGGTAACTTTGTAATTTTAAATTGGATGATGTACTTTTGTGTATAAAATTCGAATCTACGTAAAAATCTACGTTTGTGTACAATTTTTTTTTTATTTGCTCTTGACCGAATCCGCTTTGCCTGCTTATTAGTGGCGCCTGAAATGTTACAGCGGGTACAAAATTCATTTAGAAAGAGTGAGAAAGTGTTTGGAAGTTGAAGGGAGACATTTCGAACAAAATTCTCAATCATGACAGATGATAAATAAGTTGAAATTAAGTGAAGTATTTTTAAATTTTATAACCTAATAAATCATAAATCTGTAACCATTACCAAATAAAAAAAAATGTACACATACATAGTTTTTTAAGTACATTAGAATTTTACAAACAAAAGTATATCATCCTACTTAAAATTCCAAAGTTACCCCCCACCCCTCAAAACAGAGAGAGGAAGTAAATGTCAAAAATATGTTGAAATATTTCCCCCATCTCTTGTAAAACTTGAAAAAACTCACCTAGTAGAACCCATATTACAATATTCGTTAAAATTGTATAAAAATATACAAGAACAATCTAGATTTTGGCATTTGAAAAAAAGTTTCAACAAGTTGTTTGTAGGTAGTTAATATTTGCTAAAAGTTCAAGTAAATAATTGTTTATTTAATTTTGACTTTTTAGATACTTTTCTCTTTACTTACGCACCTTTCACAAACGTTAAATAATCTTGTATTTACTTTGTACTATCCACTCAGTAGTGGGTAGTCTATACCACCATAAAGTAATAAATAAATAAACTCATCAGAGCTCATCATAATTATCCATTAATCTTAAGAATGAGATGTTTTTAAATTTTCACACGTATTTACTGGTAAAAAATAAATGTATATTTCCAAGTCTTCAAAATGATTATAAGGGAATAGAAATACTAAACACGATTTAAATCGGCTCTAATTTTTACTAACAAATCGGTATACTTTACGGACAAAAGTTCTCCTTTGTTTATCCCACTACATATACATAAGTTAATTATATGTATATACAGTTTTTTACATAATTAATATTTGATCAAATATTAAAGCAATCACATTAATAAACTTGACAAGCAATTACCTTTTGTGCAAGAGGACTAACTGACACATTGGGTGAAACAGCAGTTGGAAATGGTGGCACTGTTGGAGGTGTCTGCGGTATATTCCAGCCAATTGGGGTACTTGTTGTGGTCATCTTCAATCCTTGTGCAGCAGTATTTTGCACCATAGCAGAACCTGCTCTCGAATCCATGGAAATAAGATTTCGACCACCAAATGAACTATTATACTGCCACTGCTGGTGATGCGACGTTATGTGTGTAGTTGGAAACATATTATTTATAAGGTTTACAGGTGTCTGTGGCTGAGATTGTTGCATCTGATACTGTTGAATCATCGAGTTTGATCTGAGCAAACTGTGCACATTTGAGCTAATCATGGACTGATTAATGGTAGTTGTGGTGTGATCTAAAGATGGACTAAAAATAAAATTAATAATGAAAAACGTTAACTACAAAATTTTAAATCAAATAAGTAAAGTACTATATAATCTCTTTATTAGAACATCTTTCAAGTTATTATAGTGTTCAATTTAATGCTCAGTTGGCTAGAATTTTCAGATTTCTCCCATATGTTACAAATACATTTTTTATTGTTTAAGTACCTATTTATTTGCTGGCAAAATTCCATAACTGAATTGCTTATAGGAGGACTAGTAAATGAAATCAGATCTGGAGTAGCTGTATCAGTTGCTGTACAAGTCGTACTATGACGGCGCTGTGAAGTAGGTGGTGGTGCGATCATAGGATTAGTTTGATTACCAGCAACGGTACCTGGTCGAGGTCTAGATTTAATCTGGTGACGTTCAGGTCTATTGGGCCCACAGTCAGATTCATTCATAGAGGATGTGCGTGAAACTAGAAACCAAGTAATTAATTTAGTTTTTGATAATCAAATACGATGTTACCTGAGGTACTTCTACTAGTTTTGGTCGATACATTTTTTGTGGATATGTTTAGATCCTGTAATCGTTTTTGGTTCCTAAACTGCTCTAACGCTAGTGATTCTAAACTTAATGCCTGTGCACGTTCTAAATCCTCTTGGAACTGTTTTTCGTAATCGACGTTTTCTGTAGCCATCTGAAACAAGAGCAGCACGTCAATAACGAGTTGAATGAACGAATATGGTCTTTAATAAAACAAAACGTTGTTTACTACATCACTTAAGAAGCGGAGGATGAATTAATTAAAATAAATATGACCAGCCAGTATATTAAAGGTCATCAGTAAATAAACAATGATTCTCTCAAAGGGTGAACTGCACAACCTACCCACCTTTACACACGATGGGTTCGTGGTTTCATTTACTTTAATAGTGCACTCAACATAACTGCATAGGATTTCTAAGAATCGGAATAGTATTTTATTTGGAAATTACTTGAAAACTATCTCGCATACGTCAGTCAAGCAAATCAACAAGTCAATATAACCTCAAAACTAAATGATTAAGTTATGGAAAGTTCATACTGGTTATTATTGATATTGACTACTGCTTACACCTGCACCTGTGGGACTATTGCCCTTAATTATATTATATACAGGGTGTTATATAAACACTAAACTACATTCACAACTAATGCATATTTGAGTAAAATTCATGATAAATGTATCTGAATCGATTTTTAACTAATTATAGGTAACATATTTCATTTCCAGTTATAATATATGAAGGGCTTATGTTTAACGAAAAAAATTGACCGAAAGATTGTTTTTTCGGTAAACTTCCGAGACAAATGACACGATCAAAATCCTGAGCGAGAGCGATTACAATATATCGAGTGTAAACAGAAAAGATTTAATAATCATGAAGACACGAGTTGCATTCGGCTAGATTATATCACGAGTCAATAAACAACGTTTAAACAGTTTAGTTATAAATATTAAACGTACAGTTAGTGTCGTTGCTATGACGGTTGTACTTTCAACAGATGACGCGATGTTTGTGAAGATATTTGACTAACAGTTATTAGTCAGGAGAGTATATGATTATCACCGTTGCTATCAGCGGCCCAGAAACTACTGTAATTATGCAGGGGCAATTTTTTTGAGTGTTTTAACATAACTAAGCCCTATGGTCGACTGTTCCACAAATACTTTATTATAGTATTTTTTAACGTCCATAAAGTGCCATTTTAGTTCATAAAGTAAAGTAAAACGGCCGCCTGTCAATGTCCAATAGTTATTATTAAAATAAATGTCACTTTATTCAAAGCAGGAAATGAGATTATTTAACTGAAATCTTTGCAAATAATAAAAAGGAATTTACTTTAATACCTTACGGTAAGAGGTAGTGATTCTTGATATTGATAACGCAATTAACCTGGAAGAAGCACACTTCAAAACTATCAAATGTTTCAATAGCAACTTGAATTTTCTAATGTGTCTAATATGTGTAGTGCAGTCGAACGTAAAGCTTTGCATGCAGCTAGTACATAATCAGACCTTATTTGACTCGTCCTCTTTAATGCTACGCTACGCTCGCTCTGCCATAAAATAAACTAGTGCAATAATATCCTACATTATGTACTTGATACATAAATAAATATAATTGTGACAATTAAGCTAAAATGCTTTTTAATCACGTATTGAATGGTCATAAAGATACAAAACCTGAAAGGTATACTTTATTTTTACTTTCTTTTACTTGGAATAATGTAATCATAATTTTTTGCAAACTGGAGATATTTGCAGAAATATTCGTTTTCGTGTCTTCGCGTTCAGAACTAGTATATTAAGATTAAGTATTAAGAACGGCAAGGCCATTTTACAGATCGAAGACAATTGTTTGGAGAAGGAGCAAAGCGAAGGCTCCAATTATTGTCTGAGATATGTAATTCCTTAAGGTTTGTGATGCTTACGACATTTTTTGCACGATAGAAATGTATTTTTTTTTCAAACGTCAGTAAAATGTGACATTATACCACAGAATAATATGTTGGTGGCACTGTAAGTCTATATCAAATTCGAGGTTAGCAGGTTAGGTTTTGCGTCAGTCTGTGTCAAAACTGACGCAAAACCTAATCTGCTAACTTCGAATTTTTACTTACCGTTCTAGAACGGTAAACATAACTTACTGATTTGGCAACAAACGCGGTAACTAAGTAAAATCGTTCTATATAATCTCTGAAACTTCTTTGTGGCTATCGATTCTTAAAGATGAGATCAAGTAGGTACAGATATCAACAAACGTCAATGTCAGAAAATTCATTGGAGGTTGGTCGTTTTTATTCCAGTGAAAAAAATCGTTCTATCGTGCAAACAAGTTGTTTTCGAAGTGATGTCTGTCTGTTCCTTCGTGATCCTGTCAATTTGTGAGCCCATATGGTTTAATTCATTAGCCTCAAAATGTATATCTTTGTTTTTAATATAAATTTGGAGATAGATACTAGTAATTTTTGGTTAAAATCGGTAACCGGAAGTGGTAGTTTTTGAAAAATCGCAAATTGAATTTTTTCCAAGCAGTAAAAGAAAGTCGTGTGATGACCACACTTCATTGTTTTCATCAGAAAATGCAATTTAGGGAAACTATTGCCAACAATCATTGTCACTAGATTGCATTGTGTTGATACATAAACTTCAAGTTATTATTTTTGCCATGTTGACTGGTTGACACCGTAATGTATTTAAATTGTAGTTATTATAAATTGCAATTGTTTTTAGTGCAATACCTACCTTAAAACCAAATTATAAAATCACATTTGAAGTTTATAAGAGCCAAAGCTACAATTCAAAATAAATAATTGTAACACCTGTCGACATGAAACCAAACCTCACCACAAAAATGACCAGAAGTTTATATACCAATACAATGAAGCCTAGTGACAATGCTTGTTATCAATGATTTCCTTAGAATTTTGGCATTTGCATTTCCGTATGAAAGAAAAAGGGACTATATCGGATTCTTCGCTGCCGACCTAAAACTAAAGACGTGTTTAACAAATTGTTCGCGTTTTATTTCTACACCACCTACAATAGAGCAACGAAATTTAGTATCTTGTATAGATTAATGTGAAAAAACCCTATATTTATATTTTTAAAAATCTCATAGAATATATTCTATGAGGGGACAATTGCCCCCTTGTCCCCCCCCCCGCCCACTGTTCCTGCGCCGCTGGTTGCTATGTACATTTATAAAAGTTAGCACATAACTATGCATTTTTACCATTTTTCATTGATTGGTGTTACAGGGAGTGTTATAGGTCAATTCTGGTCATATATTATCAAAAAACAATTAATATACCTTATTATGTCCACCTTTTCATGAATTTATAGGCAGCTCCTTATCATGGAAAAGTACGACCACAAGCTTTTTGAATTCTTATAATTATCTTCAAAATAGGCAAGCATAACCCGTTCATCAACTTCAACAATGATTTTTCTCCCGCCAAATACAAAACAACTTTTATTCCTTTAAATATCTTTCCGAAGATTTTCCTGGTAAAAGATTCGATCTAGCGCTGTTTACTTTATCCAGAAGTTCGTCCGGAATTGCAACTGGAGAAGAATTTTGGGGTAAATCCATTTTATAAGACACAAAATTCTATTTAATCACTTCAATGCAAAAACTAAATTGTCAAAATTTTATTGTTTACTTTCTTCACCTTAACAACAAACCCACACACATGCGATGATTTTCACTTCATCCGCTGCCCCGACATGTCGCATAAAATAGATATTTATGTATTTAGTGTGTAAAGAGAGCCATTTTGGTATGAGGATGCGAGTTTCGTGCCGAGCGGCAGCGAGGCGCGAAAAAGCAACCGAATACCAAAATGGCTCTTTACACTCGAAATACATACAAAATTTTTTCTACGGTTCTAAATAAATAACAAAATTGTTAAATAATTGAAATTTCGATACACACCACTTAATGAAGTCGTTGTACCGCCGTTCATAAAGGCTGCGCGATTTGGCCGGCAACAACATTCGTTGGTTGCTGTCTGGGCCGCTTCAAATACTTCAGGCGGGGTGCAATTACCTTCAGATTCCATCTTCAACTTCACAAAAACTCTCAAACTCAATAAATCTGTTGCGTGATGATGGAGGCACCGTGATGCAATTGCCAATAATTTTAGCCAGTTCCAGAAAAATGACGAATTGAATTAATAATCAGGTTAGCCATGGCGATGCGTAAAGTAAAATGAAGTGACGCGATTATTTCATTAAGACATTGTTTACGTGGTTGCGATGCTAAAATGGTTACTAGGAAAAAAATGTGTGAATCGCTAACTTTTCGCATTGACAGTGAGCGCTTAATAGTCAGTTTTAAAGGTGACCGTAGAAAAATGTAATTTTTGTTTAACTTGAAAGTGATTGTTGCAGTATCCTAAAAAATCTTATACGATACACGACCGGTAGCATTTTTATGGCCTTGCCAAACATACAGGTCTCGCCCTACGGGCTCGACCTGTAAAGTATTGGCGCGGCCATAAAAATGTTGCTACCGGTCTAATAACGTAAATAGCTATTTTATCTAACATCCGAAATTCAAATTTGGCGCCAAGTTTTTGCCCAAAAATGGCGAAGGTTTGCGTCGTGCTCTTAAACTCGTAGCACGTGCTTTAAAGGCGTACTTATACCGGGTGTCTTAAAATGAATTACATCCAGTATGCTTTGAATTTCCCATAATGTAATATAAAATTTAGATTGAAATTGGCAATACTGCAGGTCTTTGTCAAATTCGAGGTTATCAGGTTATGTTTTGCGTCAGTTTTGACACAAACTGACGCAAAATCTAACCTGCTAACGTCGAATTTGACATAGACTTACAGTCTTGCCAATTTTAACTAAAGGTTTGGATTGCATTATAGGAAATTCAAAGTATACTAGATGTAATTCATTTTAAGACACCCGGTATAATCCATTCACAAAACTCGTGAACTGTCAATGTCAAACTTTTTAAATATTTGCCGAGTGTACCTGAAAATTACAGTTGTTTTTTGGGAAGTACTTCGGATCTAGTGATTACTAATAATATTTAAAGTTAGGTTATGTTGCATGTGTCAAAAGTTTAAAAAACATGAAACTTAAATAATTATAATACATGTAAATACATTTCAAAGTGCATTTTTGCAAATTAATTCAATCAATTGAAGTGTATGCACAAAAATCAATGAATTTTGGAGATTATATTTTTACAAGAAAGTGTGACATAAGTCAAGTTATTAAATTTCAAAAATTTCAGTGCTGCCAAAATCAACAAGCAGACGTTCCAAAACGGAATTTAAACAAGGTACCAACTTGACAGCGTTTTGCAACAAGATTCGTATAGTGTAGGTTGCCTGGTAAGTTTCGACCAATTAGCGCGCAGCATGCGACGCGTCACTCGGAAGAATGAGCGGAGCGGGAGTTTAAATATTCCTAGGACATTTACGCACAATAAACTCCTCAAAATCAGTTTTCCTTTCAATCGTTAAATGACTTGGGTGATTCTGGTTTTTAAAATGTGTTGACGCGGGCCAGATAGTAAGTTACAAGAGCTTGTTTGATTTAAATTATACTCCATTCACGTGCGTAGGATCTTTTAAATTAAATTACGAAATTTAGGTAATAAGGCTTAACATTTTAAATTTAATATAGTATATAGTAATGCAACGACTTGCTTACATAATATAATCTATTAATAAAGAACACAAAATAAAAATAGTATGCTTAGTTATTTGTATATGTACTACTAAATTATTCTATATTTTGTTTAAATTTCTTGAGAGTCTTTCTTCTCATGTCGTCGCAGTCTTCAGTAGCTTTTCTTTTAGGCCGATTTTTATTTTTCTGCAACATTAAAAATTTCATTCGCATGCAGACTCTTTGTCGAGTAAAGGAGTGAATTAGAGTTTTATCTATCCCCGGAACTGATTTTGCTAAAATTGTCGCAGTTCTTCTAATTATGTTATTCTTAAATTTAAAAGAATTCTTATGGAGCCTTATAAAACGTTTCTCTAGCATTTTAACCGATTCTAACCAAGAATTTGAAGGTTGAGTGAGACCACCAAATGACAAACTCTGCACCCATGACGGCATACTGTATGAATGCATATTTATGGGATCGTATTTATAAGTGTAACATCCCAAGTGAGGAAACTCCATTTGGTGTTTTCTTGCAAGATACCCAGCAATATAAGTTAGACCGTCCTCTTCTGATTTCTTTGAAGTAGTTGCTATTGAGGCATTTGTTGAAGTTTCAGTGCTTGAGGAAACGCTTTCGGTATCAGAAAATTCATTATTTTCTGTTGATGTCAGGGGTGCTTTGGGCAGCTGCAGTTTAGTAATTTTAGCTTGCTGCAAAGCACTAGCGACAACATATTGTTCGGAGTTTAAGCTCTCATGATGTTGGAAATTGGTGTTCGACTGAACGATGCCTGGATTTTTTTCCCAAGAGTATCATTCTAACTCTGTAAATAGCATCAAGTGGAAAGGGATGATCGTGTAAACCACCTCTAGTTCTTATCTACAAGAGGAAAATAATTTTGAATGCACCGTTAGAACTATACACGATAATACAAAAATTCCTACTTGCGAAAAAAAGTTTTCCAGAGAATCTTGATTTAACCTATGCGTCAAAATGTAAGAAATTTTGTACTTTTCAACTAATTTGGTATTCAGTGCTTGCATAGATACGCAGGAAATAATTATTCCTTTTTGGAACACCTGCAAGGAATTTTTTCCTATACAACGTAGTCCACTGAATGTTTCTTTGACTTGATTTAGTGTTTAGATTTGCTCTTCCAATCTTTTTCCATATGGTTGTTTATTCGGAATTTTAGCCATTGGGGTATACGCATTCATAATATCAAACCATTTACTGATCATATTTATAAAATCACCAAGATCTTCTGCTTGCCGTTTATTGCACAAAACATATCTTTTAAGTGCAGTTGCCGTTGTTTTTGATAACAATTGCCCAGCCAACCGAACATTTTGCCTTTGAGTTCTTTTACAGGTAAGGTGATTATCTTGCAATTTATGGCACGAACTGATTTCGGTATCTGTGGCGGTTATAAGTTCTTCAAGAGGTTTTTTACAAATGATTCTTCCATCACTCAAAGCAAATCCAGTGTCGATTAACCAATTTCTGGTTAGCTTCAGAAGATGAGGAGCATCAGGGAAAAAGTAGATATCTTCTTGCGTAACGGGATGGCTGTAGGAAGTATGGTCGATGGAGACTCCCAGTTCGGTCCATAAGCCTTGATTTCCTCTTCCAGAGTCTGATACACACGCCACCACGTTATACTTAATGGTATGCAGTGCAGTAAGAACTTCATCAAGAAGCTTCTTTGTCATTTTCATGTCAAATCCGATATACACTGGTTGCTTCCAATTATCGAAAAGACCTCTGGTCATTACAACCTGCATATATGTGTGAGAGCCAATAATATCGTCAGCTTTCTGGTCGTATTCATATGTTGACGCAACTTTAATTTCATCAAACAAAACCACCGTCAGTCTTTACAAGTCTGTCTTCAGTTTACCCAAAGTATCCATAATCTTTAATACATCTTTTAGCAGGCCGTTTCTTAAATGTAAATTAGATGCCCAGCTTTGCAGAGTTGACTGGCCAGGTAATGGGTACTTCAAAGTTTCACGCAAGTATCTGTAGCAGGGTTGACTGAAATATCGTATGGTGAACGCTCTTGCTATTTCTTCTAAGTTACATCTTGCCTTGGTTTGTTTCTTCAACACAACCCTTACTTGATTCGGAGTTAAAAAATTGGAGAAAACTTCAGTCAATTTTGTGGTGAGAGTAATGTCCTTATTATGCGTTTGATATTTAATTTTGGTTTCCAGTTCAAATACTCTATTTTTTAATTCTGATATTTTATTTTGTGCTTCTTCCAAACTTTTCTTCAAAGAATTATTTCCTTTAGTGATAGTATCACAGTGCCTGTTTAAAATATCCAAGTCACTTTCTTGACTTGTCGATGGCAAAATTCCCAAAAGTTCCTCTTCCATTTGAGCTTCGTTAACCAGAAGAGTCGTTACTATTTCCTTCCATTTTTTAACTAGTGCACGCGTGTCTCGAGATGTGTTAGAATGCACTGGGGTGTTTGATGAGGTATCTGATGCTGGCAATAAATTTAAAGATGGGACCGCTGAAAAGGACAATTAGCAATATTAATCTTGTTTAGAATTCTAGTAGGTAAGTATACTTAAGAAGAAACAAATACAATGTTTCCATAATTCTTTAGTACTTTTATAATGACTATAAACAGTTTAGAAAGATGTCTTGGAACTTCCGTCCATTTGTTTCAAAGGCTTGGTCCTAGAAATTGCAGACTAACAGCGGTTTGCAGACCGAAGCACCCTGACACAGCGGCACGAAAAATCCGTGGTAGCAACACCGTTAAAATATTTGTATTTTTACGAAAGTTTAATTACACTTTACCTACCTGAGCTTTTCAGTCTTCTAGGGTCGATGTTCAACAAACGTGCCTTCAAATCATCTTCATAATCTTCTCTCGTAAAATGTTGGCTACAAATTCGACTGTTTTCTGCATTGAATTTGTCTTTTCGGTGGCACTTTTGTATCCACTGTTTTCGAATTATTGACTCTTTCGGAAAGCGAAAAAATAAAATACTTTCTTGGGATGCTTTAGCTTCACCTGACGAGTTTTTACAAATAGCCAAATGACAAACTCTGCACCCATGACGGCATACTGTATGAATGCATATTTATGGGATCGTATTTATAAGTGTAACATCCCAAGTGAGGAAACTCCATTTGGTGTTTTCTTGCAAGATACCCAGCAATATAAGTTAGACCGTCCTCTTCTGATTTCTTTGAAGTAGTTGCTATTGAGGCATTTGTTGAAGTTTCAGTGCTTGAGGAAACGCTTTCGGTATCAGAAAATTCATTATTTTCTGTTGATGTCAGGGGTGCTTTGGGCAGCTGCAGTTTAGTAATTTTAGCTTGCTGCAAAGCACTAGCGACAACATATTGTTCGGAGTTTAAGCTCTCATGATGTTGGAAATTGGTGTTCGACTGAACGATGCCTGGATTTTTTTCCCAAGAGTATCATTCTAACTCTGTAAATAGCATCAAGTGGAAAGGGATGATCGTGTAAACCACCTCTAGTTCTTATCTACAAGAGGAAAATAATTTTGAATGCACCGTTAGAACTATACACGATAATACAAAAATTCCTACTTGCGAAAAAAAGTTTTCCAGAGAATCTTGATTTAACCTATGCGTCAAAATGTAAGAAATTTTGTACTTTTCAACTAATTTGGTATTCAGTGCTTGCATAGATACGCAGGAAATAATTATTCCTTTTTGGAACACCTGCAAGGAATTTTTTCCTATACAACGTAGTCCACTGAATGTTTCTTTGACTTGATTTAGTGTTTAGATTTGCTCTTCCAATCTTTTTCCATATGGTTGTTTATTCGGAATTTTAGCCATTGGGGTATACGCATTCATAATATCAAACCATTTACTGATCATATTTATAAAATCACCAAGATCTTCTGCTTGCCGTTTATTGCACAAAACATATCTTTTAAGTGCAGTTGCCGTTGTTTTTGATAACAATTGCCCAGCCAACCGAACATTTTGCCTTTGAGTTCTTTTACAGGTAAGGTGATTATCTTGCAATTTATGGCACGAACTGATTTCGGTATCTGTGGCGGTTATAAGTTCTTCAAGAGGTTTTTTACAAATGATTCTTCCATCACTCAAAGCAAATCCAGTGTCGATTAACCAATTTCTGGTTAGCTTCAGAAGATGAGGAGCATCAGGGAAAAAGTAGATATCTTCTTGCGTAACGGGATGGCTGTAGGAAGTATGGTCGATGGAGACTCCCAGTTCGGTCCATAAGCCTTGATTTCCTCTTCCAGAGTCTGATACACACGCCACCACGTTATACTTAATGGTATGCAGTGCAGTAAGAACTTCATCAAGAAGCTTCTTTGTCATTTTCATGTCAAATCCGATATACACTGGTTGCTTCCAATTATCGAAAAGACCTCTGGTCATTACAACCTGCATATATGTGTGAGAGCCAATAATATCGTCAGCTTTCTGGTCGTATTCATATGTTGACGCAACTTTAATTTCATCAAACAAAACCACCGTCAGTCTTTACAAGTCTGTCTTCAGTTTACCCGAAGTATCCATAATCTTTAATACATCTTTTAGCAGGCCGTTTCTTAAATGTAAATTAGATGCCCAGCTTTGCAGAGTTGACTGGCCAGGTAATGGGTACTTCAAAGTTTCACGCAAGTATCTGTAGCAGGGTTGACTGAAATATCGTATGGTGAACGCTCTTGCTATTTCTTCTAAGTTACATCTTGCCTTGGTTTGTTTCTTCAACACAACCCTTACTTGATTCGGAGTTAAAAAATTGGAGAAAACTTCAGTCAATTTTGTGGTGAGAGTAATGTCCTTATTATGCGTTTGATATTTAATTTTGGTTTCCAGTTCAAATACTCTATTTTTTAATTCTGATATTTTATTTTGTGCTTCTTCCAAACTTTTCTTCAAAGAATTATTTTCTTTAGTGATAGTATCACAGTGCCTGTTTAAAATATCCAAGTCACTTTCTTGACTTGTCGATGGCAAAATTCCCAAAAGTTCCTCTTCCATTTGAGCTTCGTTAACCAGAAGAGTCGTTACTATTTCCTTCCATTTTTTAACTAGTGCACGCGTGTCTCGAGATGTGTTAGAATGCACTGGGGTGTTTGATGAGGTATCTGATGCTGGCAATAAATTTAAAGATGGGACCGCTGAAAAGGACAATTAGCAATATTAATCTTGTTTAGAATTCTAGTAGGTAAGTATACTTAAGAAGAAACAAATACAATGTTTCCATAATTCTTTAGTACTTTTATAATGACTATAAACAGTTTAGAAAGATGTCTTGGAACTTCCGTCCATTTGTTTCAAAGGCTTGGTCCTAGAAATTGCAGACTAACAGCGGTTTGCAGACCGAAGCACCCTGACACAGCGGCACGAAAAATCCGTGGTAGCAACACCGTTAAAATATTTGTATTTTTACGAAAGTTTAATTACACTTTACCTACCTGAGCTTTTCAGTCTTCTAGGGTCGATGTTCAACAAACGTGCCTTCAAATCATCTTCATAATCTTCTCTCGTAAAATGTTGGCTACAAATTCGACTGTTTTCTGCATTGAATTTGTCTTTTCGGTGGCACTTTTGTATCCACTGTTTTCGAATTATTGACTCTTTCGGAAAGCGAAAAAATAAAATACTTTCTTGGGATGCTTTAGCTTCACCTGACGAGTTTTTACAAATAGCCACGGCGCAGTTATTGCCTACCATATTTAAGCCAAACTAAAATAAAAAAAATTCTACAAACAGGTAGGTATATAAATCTCTCGACTTACTACTTAATATTATTGTTCAGGGAGGCACACTGCACTGTAATCACAAAGCAATACTTGTACGTAGTGCGTCGGTATTCGGTATAGTTCAACAATTAACTCAAATCACAAGAAAATCGAAAAATTACACTGAAGAACCTGTACAAAACTGTAGAGCCGTATACTAGACACTAGACACGCGTTACAAATCGCCTTCCGCGTGACGTATACGTAGTGGGGGTATTCAGAACTACCACACAGTTACCAGGCAACCTACACTATACGAATCTTGAGTTCTGAGAATGTCACATTTGACAAATTTTTATTTGACTTTAGGTCTAACACTGATTGATGCAAATGTATTAATATGTATGTGTTCCATTTCTACCTGACAATAGTTCCTTAAATAACATATCTTGCAAAGTTCTAAGTATGTATTCGGAATTTACTTAAAAATTAGTTACCTAAATAATTATTTTTCTACAGTTTTTGAAATACGGGTTGTTGCATTTTTCACTTCAAAAGTAGATTCGAACGGGGCTTTATGTCCATTGACACAAATTCCCAAAAACGAGAACTGAATAGTTCAAAAATATAAACTGAACACTCACAAATAGAACCAGACTCGGTGCGTAAAAGTGCGTCTGGGTGGCAAACGAAAACTAAAATCCAATGCTGTATCTACTTCTTTAACGTTGTCTCAACTCTTTCTCAAAGATTACTTATATACTAGGATCCGTAGTAGATACCTACCAGAATAGTGTTCATAAACGCTTTAGATTAACCATTTTTTTGACATTGTCAAAGTGGCAAGTAATTAAATTCATAGGTGACACATACTAAGAAAGACAGCTCTGGCCTTGTACGTTATCATTTATTTTTGGAACAGTAATGGCGGCTGACATTTGCGTTGTCTCAACTCTGATACTATATAGGAACTCTAGCTAGCCATGTATGTATGTATGTATTATTTTTGGAGAGACCTACGTCTAGCAAGTAGGCCTTTATAGGCCCTTTTTGCCAACCCCATGAACAAGGTCTAGGCATGCAGAGTACCAGGTACCTTTGTCCTACTTAGAATTTTGCCGAGACTAAGGAGTTCTAACCTTAGCAAGGGATCTTTTACATGCTACACATCGTAGTAACATGGGACCCACGGCTTTACATCACTTCCGAATGATGGCATTCTGTAGAGGCTTTCATCCGCATTTTTTATTTTTTAAAAACCTCACCGGGTTTGGGGATCGAACTCTCGACCCTTATTAGATCAGTAGCCAGAATGCTTACCACTGAGCTATGGAGCCCGGCTAGCTAGCCATACTGTATTCTCGATGTGACCGGGATCACAGTGTACTATCCATTCACAAAACTCATGGACTTGCAAAACCAAGATTCGTATAGTGTAGGTTGCCTGGTAACTGTGTGGTAGTTCTGAATACCCCCACTACGTATACGTCACGCGGAAGGCGATTTGTAACGCGTGTCTAGTGTCTAGTATACGGCTCTACAGTTTTGTACAGGTTCTTCAGTGTAATTTTTCGATTTTCTTGTGATTTGAGTTAATTGTTGAACTATACCGAATACCGACGCACTACGTACAAGTATTGCTTTGTGATTACAGTGCAGTGTGCCTCCCTGAACAATAATATTAAGTAGTAAGTCGAGAGATTTATATACCTACCTGTTTGTAGAATTTTTTTTATTTTAGTTTGGCTTAAATATGGTAGGCAATAACTGCGCCGTGGCTATTTGTAAAAACTCGTCAGGTGAAGCTAAAGCATCCCAAGAAAGTATTTTATTTTTTCGCTTTCCGAAAGAGTCAATAATTCGAAAACAGTGGATACAAAAGTGCCACCGAAAAGACAAATTCAATGCAGAAAACAGTCGAATTTGTAGCCAACATTTTACGAGAGAAGATTATGAAGATGATTTGAAGGCACGTTTGTTGAACATCGACCCTAGAAGACTGAAAAGCTCAGGTAGGTAAAGTGTAATTAAACTTTCGTAAAAATACAAATATTTTAACGGTGTTGCTACCACGGATTTTTCGTGCCGCTGTGTCAGGGTGCTTCGGTCTGCAAACCGCTGTTAGTCTGCAATTTCTAGGACCAAGCCTTTGAAACAAATGGACGGAAGTTCCAAGACATCTTTCTAAACTGTTTATAGTCATTATAAAAGTACTAAAGAATTATGGAAACATTGTATTTGTTTCTTCTTAAGTATACTTACCTACTAGAATTCTAAACAAGATTAATATTGCTAATTGTCCTTTTCAGCGGTCCCATCTTTAAATTTATTGCCAGCATCAGATACCTCATCAAACACCCCAGTGCATTCTAACACATCTCGAGACACGCGTGCACTAGTTAAAAAATGGAAGGAAATAGTAACGACTCTTCTGGTTAACGAAGCTCAAATGGAAGAGGAACTTTTGGGAATTTTGCCATCGACAAGTCAAGAAAGTGACTTGGATATTTTAAACAGGCACTGTGATACTATCACTAAAGAAAATAATTCTTTGAAGAAAAGTTTGGAAGAAGCACAAAATAAAATATCAGAATTAAAAAATAGAGTATTTGAACTGGAAACCAAAATTAAATATCAAACGCATAATAAGGACATTACTCTCACCACAAAATTGACTGAAGTTTTCTCCAATTTTTTAACTCCGAATCAAGTAAGGGTTGTGTTGAAGAAACAAACCAAGGCAAGATGTAACTTAGAAGAAATAGCAAGAGCGTTCACCATACGATATTTCAGTCAACCCTGCTACAGATACTTGCGTGAAACTTTGAAGTACCCATTACCTGGCCAGTCAACTCTGCAAAGCTGGGCATCTAATTTACATTTAAGAAACGGCCTGCTAAAAGATGTATTAAAGATTATGGATACTTCGGGTAAACTGAAGACAGACTTGTAAAGACTGACGGTGGTTTTGTTTGATGAAATTAAAGTTGCGTCAACATATGAATACGACCAGAAAGCTGACGATATTATTGGCTCTCACACATATATGCAGGTTGTAATGACCAGAGGTCTTTTCGATAATTGGAAGCAACCAGTGTATATCGGATTTGACATGAAAATGACAAAGAAGCTTCTTGATGAAGTTCTTACTGCACTGCATACCATTAAGTATAACGTGGTGGCGTGTGTATCAGACTCTGGAAGAGGAAATCAAGGCTTATGGACCGAACTGGGAGTCTCCATCGACCATACTTCCTACAGCCATCCCGTTACGCAAGAAGATATCTACTTTTTCCCTGATGCTCCTCATCTTCTGAAGCTAACCAGAAATTGGTTAATCGACACTGGATTTGCTTTGAGTGATGGAAGAATCATTTGTAAAAAACCTCTTGAAGAACTTATAACCGCCACAGATACCGAAATCAGTTCGTGCCATAAATTGCAAGATAATCACCTTACCTGTAAAAGAACTCAAAGGCAAAATGTTCGGTTGGCTGGGCAATTGTTATCAAAAACAACGGCAACTGCACTTAAAAGATATGTTTTGTGCAATAAACGGCAAGCAGAAGATCTTGGTGATTTTATAAATATGATCAGTAAATGGTTTGATATTATGAATGCGTATACCCCAATGGCTAAAATTCCGAATAAACAACCATATGGAAAAAGATTGGAAGAGCAAATCTAAACACTAAATCAAGTCAAAGAAACATTCAGTGGACTACGTTGTATAGGAAAAAATTCCTTGCAGGTGTTCCAAAAAGGAATAATTATTTCCTGCGTATCTATGCAAGCACTGAATACCAAATTAGTTGAAAAGTACAAAATTTCTTACATTTTGACGCATAGGTTAAATCAAGATTCTCTGGAAAACTTTTTTTCGCAAGTAGGAATTTTTGTATTATCGTGTATAGTTCTAACGGTGCATTCAAAATTATTTTCCTCTTGTAGATAAGAACTAGAGGTGGTTTACACGATCATCCCTTTCCACTTGATGCTATTTACAGAGTTAGAATGATACTCTTGGGAAAAAAATCCAGGCATCGTTCAGTCGAACACCAATTTCCAACATCATGAGAGCTTAAACTCCGAACAATATGTTGTCGCTAGTGCTTTGCAGCAAGCTAAAATTACTAAACTGCAGCTGCCCAAAGCAC
>CALNHX010012959.1:0-21180 GCA_940337035.1 Agriotes lineatus
ATATATACAGTGAAAATTCATGAACTGCGAACACGAGTAAATCAAGGCGAATTTACGATTGCCTAAAAATACGCCAAGACCGATGGACAGTCGGTCTAAGGTACTCTGATATTAATCCACGGGTCGTCTGCGTTGATTGTTTAAGTAATTGTTCAACGTAGACGCCTAGTGTAATTTTTTTAAATTAATTATTATATCACAGATAGAATGTATGGGGTACTGTTATTCTGTGATTAATTCAGGTGATAAATTCAGCGTTGAAAAACAGGATTTTTAGAGATTAACAGTACAGTAAAAGAAGGTAGTTCTTAAAGTAAAACGCATTCTGAAGAAAGAAATAAACTGCTCAACTACAGGTCTAAAGAGTAGCTTCAGAATGTGTAGTTCAAAACGTGACCACCAAACTTCTGTAGATGGCGCCAAGTGGACAAGCCGCCACTGTGCTACAATGCTTGGAAATTTTGCAAAGTGGAAAATCGCCACCTTTCGTCAAAACCAAATAGCGCATGAAGGTGCTCGGGACCTTAGCAACAACTTTGCCCCCTTTCAAAATTTCGATATCTGTAGCCGTTCGAAAGTTACAGGCGATCCAGACAGACAGACGGACGGACGGACGGACAAAACATTCGCATAAGTACGCTGAAGCTACTAATAATTTCTTCCGAACAAACTAACTCAGTAAAAAAAAGATGCAAACAAAAATAAAACTATTTTTATTTCAAACAACAAAATTCAAGAAGTTTAAATTAGCTCTTTTTCAAAGAGCCTGCCTTCTTGCGCTAAACAATATCCTAAGCGATCATGGAAACGTATTAGTGCTAGTACTCTGAACAACCCTTTTAATTTTTAAACGCAGTTCTTCAAATCGTTAGTTGTAGTGAAAACGACTTTTCAGAGGAAGTTTTAGGCATATCTGTCACAGTTTCACAAAATTCCATACTTCTGAAATGGCCAACGGGAAGAATATCGCAGCTAAATCTACTAGTTCTGCAATTTATTTAAATAAATAGTCTGGATAGTAATTAGCGGTAATACAAATCTCTTTTAAATACCTGTCTTCATTGAGAACATTAGGGCTTTTGTGCTTTTGGGGAGAAACACATCCAAAGTTTCCAAAATTTGAAATAACTCCATGTAACGTTGATAACGATAAAGAACGCCTATTTTCAAATGTTGTGAAAGAATTTTGAATTTCCCGGACCGTTGGACCCTGATAATACCATTTTACAATTTGCACTGATCCGTTGCTTCGTAGTTATTGATTTTAAGATAGAAATTACAGCAGATATTATCTACTGACAAAATACGCGAACTGTCAAAGTTAAATTCTCGGCATTTGTAAATTCGACATATCGTCTGCCGTGTTCGTAGTAAGAAAAATCTCTCTGTATATAATGTGCATACAAAATGGGTCGGTTAACATAGCACCACCAACTATTCCAAATGATCTCCAAATCAAGCGCTTGATTCTTTATATCTAGCGCAACCTAGCGCCACAAATTATTACGAAAGCGTCATTGCAGTTTCAGATATTTTTACTGGTCTTTTCGGGGGGTGCTAAGTTAACTCTAGCACCACCAATTGACGATAGGCTTCTGAAAACCTAGCGCTAGATTCTCTACACCTAGCGCAATCTGGCGCCACAAATTATTACGCTAGCGCCATTACAGTTTCGGATATTTTTACTGGTCTTTTCGGGGGGTGCTAAGTTAACTCTAGCACCACCAATTGACGATAGGCTTCTGAACACTTAGGTTAATTGGTGGTGCTAGCGTTAACTTAGCACCCCCCGAAAAAACCAGTAAAAATATCTGAAACTGCAATGGCGGTAGCGTATAATAATTTGTGGCGCTAGGTTTCGCAAGATATAAAGAAACAAGAGCTTGATTTGGAGATCATTTGGAATAGTTGGTGGTGCTATATTAACCATCAATTTTATGCCGTACAATTCAAATGGGAAAAGCGCTAGGTGTAAAATTTGTGGCGCCAGATTGCGCTGGGTGTAGAGAATCTAGCGCTAGGTTTTCAGAAGCCTATCGTTAATTGGTGGTGCTACCGTTAACTTAGCACCCCCCGAAAAGACCAGTAAAAATATCCGAAACTGTAATGGCGCTAGCGTAATAATTTGTGGCGGTAGGTTGCGCTAGATATAAAGAATCAAGCGCTTGATTTGGAGATCATTTGGAATAGTTGGTGGTGCTATGTTAATGATCAATTGTATGCCGTACAATTCAAATGGGAAAAGCGCTAGGTGTAAAATTTGTGGCGCCAGGTGGCGCTAGGTGTAGAGAATCTAGCGCTAGGTTTTCAGAAGCCTATCGTTAATTGGTGGTGCTAGCGTTAACTTAGCACCCCCCGAAAAGACCAGTAAAAATATCCGAAACTGTAATGGCGCTAGCGTAATAATTTGTGGCGGTAGGTTGCGCTAGATATAAAGAATCAAGCGCTTGATTTGGAGATCATTTGGAATAGTTGGTGGTGCTATGTTAATGATCAATTTTATGCCGTACAATTCAAATGGGAAAAGCGCTAGGTGTAAAATTTGTGGCGCCAGGTGGCGCTAGGTGTAGAGAATCTAGCGCTAGGTTTTCAGAAGCCTATCGTTAATTGGTGGTGCTAGCGTTAACTTAGCACCCCCCGAAAAGACCAGTAAAAATATCCGAAACCGCAATGGCGGTAGCGTAATAATTTGTGGCGGTAGGTTGCGCTAGATATAAAGAATCAAGCGCTTGATTTGGAGATCATTTGGAATAGTTGGTGGTGCTATGTTAACGATCAATTTTATGCCGTACAATTCAAATGGGAAAAGCGCTAGGTGTAAAATTTGTGGCGCCAGGTGGCGCTAGGTGTAGAGAATCTAGCGCTAGGTTTTCAGAAGCCTATCGTTAATTGGTGGTGCTAGCGTTAACTTAGCACCCCCCGAAAAGACCAGTAAAAATATCCGAAACTGTAATGGCGCTAGCGTAATAATTTGTGGCGCTAGGTTGCGCTAGATATAAAGAATCAAGCGCTTGATTTGGAGATCATTTGGAATAGTTGGTGGTGCTATGTTAACCGACCCATACAAAATATTATCTTTCTCCGACCAGCACTTTTTGAGTTATACCGCCAACAGACAGGCAGACAGGCAGACAGACAGACAGACGGACAGACAGACAGACAGACGGAATTGAGAAAACCTGTTTTTCGTCATCTAGGGACCCTGAAACGTGAAGATCTGAAGAAATCTCAGAAGGTAATTTTTTTGTGATTACAATACTTTCTTCGTCTTTCAGACGAGGAAAGTAAAAAGTGGATGCTTTAGCTGACTCGCATATAAAAATCAAATTGGTGAAATTATCATTTGCTGCCAGCTACCACCTTAGGTCCAAAGATAGGCGTAGACTTCCACTAATAGTATTCCAAAAGTAGAACACATTCAACAAACAGATAAATACATAACAAATAATTTGAAGTTTTCTTGGTAGAGAAAATACGTATTTGTAGGTATTCAACCGATAAAATGCATATGGATAAATATAAGCAAGGATATATTTACAGCGCGGCCTGCTGAATTTTATGACAAACGTCACTTTATACGGCCTGAACATTTTTTCGAAATCCATTGTTGTTCTTATTTCTGAGAAAATGCCAATTTCGGCCGTTCTGGCGCCACATACCCACGATGACATTTAAATGACAGCAACTGTCAAGACTCATACGTGTTTTAAAAATTATTTTGTAAATGCAGTTCCAATAGAATAAGGTCCTATTGTTTTGAATTTAATATAAATATGAATGGTGTAATCTATATATAGCGCCGTGTACGTACATCTTAGAAATCTATAGTTTAAATATTTTTCCTGCGAAAGGTGTGGAACTCCAAGAATTCGTAGTTGAAGACGGAATAATATTTTTAGGCAGGTACGTATTTTTTGGATTGCTTACAGATTCTCTCTAAACTAGAATGTGATATGCAGATAATCATAGTATTCTTACAAATTTGGAATATGTTCTAGGTGGTAATACAGATAATGAAGTATTTTTTGCACTTTCGGGACTAAAGTTGATACTTTAGTCCCCGTAAACAGGGACTAAAGTAGATCATTTAATCCCTAAGGACTAAAGTAACTCATTTAATCCCTAGGGACTAAAGTAAAAATGATACCGTAACTATGGTAAATTTATGTACACACGAGATTAGTAGGTTAGGTTTTGTTTGTCATCTGACACACACTGACGTAAAACTTAACCTGCAAATCTCGAATTTGACATATACAGATAATACACTTCAGTACTGCCAACTGATTCAGGCTATCCAGGACCTGCTGCAATTCAGTTTGTAATAAATTATAATTGTCAGTTTCCAAATTGACAGATTCCAAATTTTGGAAATGTTTGATGATAATGTTCCTAAAAGTGCAAAAAATAGCGTATATACCTTGGGACTAAAGTGCCTAAATCCCTTGAGTGGTTATTGCCCTCGGGCTTCGCCCTCGAGGCAACAAACTCCACTCGCGGGATTAAATGGTGCACTTTAGTACCTCATGATATAATACACTATTATTCTGTGTGCTATTGTAATGTTGTAAGTTTATGTGTAATTCATTGTAATATTCTTATAATTAAATATTTAAGAGTTATCTGTTTTATTAGACACACGTTTGTAAATGAAAGAATTAAAAATGTACTGAAGAAAGTGCATACACTGTGTGCTTTAATAATCTTCGCCCAGAAGAAGTTACTCGGAAACATGTTACTTCAAAATGCAAGCTACAACTAACAATTTTTTTACGGTGTCCGTTGTTTATCTATATTTAAATAGAAATTTAAGATATAATCTGCTAAAAAGGTGCGTTTTGTGAAGGATTAGTACGATAATTTAAATTTAGCTTTCAAACCATTTCCTAAAACTTGATTTGTGAAAAGATAAGATTTTCCGCAATTGGCATATTTACACGTTGCAATACAACACCTACTAAACGTATGTAGAACCGCTTTTCATTTTAACAACACCAAACGGAATCGTAAACAATTAAAATGAATAAAATAAGTCAACAAATTAGACGGTGAATGGAAATAATGTAGATGAGAAAATACACAACAAACTAGCAGAAAACTGACCAAAAAACATAATATAAAACCAAAGTAGAAAGTACACGGGAGGGTTATATTATTGTTGTAAAATTTTAAGAAACGTAGCAAAGTTTAATCAAATGTTTGCATCGTAGTCAATGTGGTTACTGATGTTACACTGCAAATTTGAAATTCCCGCTCGTGGTATGCAGCGTTCTGCGGAGAATAGCGAAACTTCACATATACCGGGTGTCCGTTCTCAAAGTCGAACATAGGCGATTAACATTGTATTGAAGGTTTTTGCCGATTCCTGCTCGCCAATTCAACTTACAGGGAAGGTAATGGTATCAATGGAAAGATAAAATTATTACGCATCAAATGATATCAATAATAATATTCAAGATGCGATTTTTATTTTAAAATACTAATTTAAAACTTGAGAATTTTCAAATATGCCATGGCATTGTATCTTATAGGAATGAAATTTGTGCTTCCTGAGTATCTCCCATATCCGCGATTTGCCTAGCCCTACCTCAACAGAAATATTTCTTACACTGCATGTTGGGTCCATATTTACCATGGCCAAAACACGCTCTTCTGTGCGGTCAACTGTTTGTCGATTTCCTGGGATATAATTATTATTTTTGAATGTTTTGGTTTAACATTAAAACATATTATTACTTACCACCTCTAGCTTCTGATTCTACAGAAATATTTGCACATCTTTCAAATTTTTGTACATATTTCCGAATTATACTTACAGAAGGTATAGGTCTGTTATTAAATTGAACAGCAAACAAATCTCTGGTTCTCCGCAAACTAACGCCACTGTAAAAGGTTTTCATCATAAAAACTCGTTCTTTATTGGAATAATTCATTCTTCTGTAGATAATTTTAACAGACGTTGACAGAAAATACTTGATTTACGCCTACTAATTATCAATTCTTTTGACAAATGCTATCGAACTAGAAAAGCAAGGCACGGCATATTTAAAAATTCCCAAGTTTTAAATTACTATTTTAAAATAAAAATCGCATCTTGAATATTATTATTGGTATCATTTGATGCGTAATAATTTTATCTTTCCATTGATACCATTACCTTCCCTGTAAGTTGAATTGGCGAGCAGGAATCGGCAAAAACGTTCAATACAATGTTAATCGCCTATGTTCGACTTTGAGAACGGACACCCGGTATACAGGCCGTATAAAGTGACGTTTGTCATACAGCTCAGCAGGCCGTGATTTACAGTAACATAACTGGCAGCCAACATAAAATAAGATATTTCTTATATCGCCCTACTATTTTATTTGGGTAATTGAAAATCTGGTAATTCAGTTGCTTCATTGGACGGTTATTGGTAACTTAACTACTTTTTTAAAGTAATTTGCACAGCTCTGAGTGCAGTACATAATCGTCATCTTTACATTTGTGGAAATTAAAACAAAAATAAAAACTAAAAGATTGAACTTTGAACTTTAAGACCCTATAAGTTGTTACTGTAGGTAAAGTACGTTTTTTTTCCTATAAAAATTTTCAAGGTCAAGATAAAATTGGCAAAACTGCTTTTTTTTTAATTATTAGAAAATTTATTTTCGTCAGGTTTTTCTGTAAGCGACTTGTCATTTTGATATTTAAAATTAAATTGTCGGTTCTTCTTTTTGGAAACTGAATACGCGTAAAAAACGGAAATTAAGTTAAATGTAAAAAAAGTATTTCTAAAGTGTTCAGGGGAACTGTTGGATCTGCATCCTAACATACCAGAAGAAGACGTGTACGAAAGATTAGCAAGCTTTTGATAAGCATAGAACTTTAATGAGAGATTTTAAATTTCCCACCAATTTTTAGCTCTAAAAAGTTAGTAAAACAAATGTTACCAACATATATTCTTTAAAGGAATCCAAGTTATGCCAACATGAACCCTAAATTCTTTGACCTTGAAAATTTAAATAGGAAAAAAACGTACTTTACTCTGTACTAAGGCGTATTAGGTTTAGTCCGTTTATTATAAAGTAAAAGTAATCTAGGACCAATTAGTGTGCCGTTCTTTTTGAGACACCCTGTACACCTAACTTGATAATTGTAAGCAAAACCATCTTTTCAAAATACATTCCACATAAATCCAAACATTAAAAAACGATTGAATATATAATTCCAAAACCTAATGGATGCACTTGAATAGTAATATCGCAACCTTATACGTAGAGCAACTATCCTTCAACAGCACCACCGTAGCTAATCGCCCAATTTAAAATGCATCTACAAATATTCCAATGCAGTAAAGAAGTAACATTATCCAGAATCTAAAAACTCCCAATAAAATAAATGATTTTCGAATTCCCTCTTACAGTCACATCTATACCGACTCACAGCTCTAAAATAGATAATAATACCGGGTGCGACTTGTTACGAGAGTAGCACCGTACATTTCTGCAATATAACAAAACAAAGTTTTCTAGCCAAAAATTATTTCTAATATTGTTTTTCAAAATATTCTTTCTTAAACTGTATACGTTTACCTATTCGATAAAGCCAATTTTCAAAACATAGGTTCCACTCTTCTTGAGTCATTTGAGAAATAAGGTTTTTGAATCTTTTTGCAGTATATTCTGGAGTTTCAAATCGCACATCACGAATTTTATCTTTCAATCGAGAAAATAGAAAGTAATCAAAAAGCGCTAGGTCGGGATTATATGGGAGATGACAGCAATTTTAATCCGAAATCCTCTAAAAATTGTTTTGCTTGATTTGCAGTATGACTTGAATTATTATCATTGTGCAGAACTGTATAATTTCTTCGCCGCCGTGAACGAGCTTATTGAATAATGTCTGATTTTGAAAAGAAGCAATCAATAATTTTCTTACCAACACTTCCAGATCGCTTTACTTTAACCAGATTAGAATCAGTTGCAAACACCTATTGTACAGACTGCCGCTTAGACTGAGGTTCAAATGCTTATATCGAGCTTTCGTCACTAGTTACGGTGTTATAAACTGCTTGATAACTAGCTTTATCATATTTTTAAGGGTTTTATTACACTATTCCACACGCAGTTATTTTTGTGCTACTGTTAGACTGTGTGGTATGGACTGACAACAGACCTTTCTTGCACCTAAATGATTATGTAACATCTTGTTTACTGTAGTCATGCCTATGCTCAGGGTACTCCTAATAATTCTATATTTAACTCAACTGTCTTATTTGATTAATTCTAATATTTGGAAAAATAGAAAGGTAAATCGACTGAAGGAGAAGGAAACCAAGTACGTGAATTTCATCAATCTACTCGGTTACATATAACACCTGTTCTCAAACGGAAGAAATAACTATTCTCGATTTGGAAACATCAGATGGACACTTAGCTATTTTATTTTGAAACTACCGCCTCCTTCATATGAATATTGCGCTGTCCGTCTCAACGTAAAACAAATATCGCATTTTATACTCCCATAGTAACCATTAGAAGACAGTAATGATGAATCGTTTCAGATTTGGCAATACTAAAATCTATTGATGACACTGTAAGTTTATGTCAAATTCGAGGTTAGCAGGTTAGGTTTTGCATCAGTTTTGATATAGACTGACGAAAAACCTAGCCTACTAACCTTAAATATGACTGACAGTGCACACAACAATACACTTCAATACTTTCAAATTCATAACATCAACTTGAGCGCTCATTGTGCTTTAGTAAATAAACACCAGTTCTGCTCAGTTTGGTTATCTTTTGATATTAAATGTCACTTTTATATAAAAGTCTAATATTTCGCATTTCTACATGAAATGCTATAAAATAGCATATGAAACGCATTAGAAAAGTGGTTTTACTGAACTCGTATGGCTAATTAAGTACTCGTTATCTCTCGTACTCAAATCAGCCATACTTGTTGAGTAAAGCTTAACTTTTATAAACTTGATGCGTAATATAGTATTACAAAGCATCGAAATGCCAATTTATAAATTCAAATAACAAAATTGTTGTAGCCATAACACAGTTTTATAAATGTAAAAGCCTTTTGCCTCCGACACAGGAGTGACAGCAAAAAGTGCGTATTGATTTCATTGCTAATTAATCAAACTGCAAACATCGATTTGATTAAATAAATAATTGCGTAACTAGTAATAGTACTTTAATATAAAAAAAATTAACAAGTATGTATTTATTCGGTTTACGGACGTTTCGGCCCCGCCGTTTCGCCCCCAGCCGTTTCGCCCCCTAGCCGTTTCGCCCCCGGACCGTTTCGCCCCCGAAGTTTTACCTGTAGCTTTAGCCAGCTTCAGCTGTTTCCAGTTGCACCACGAGGAGGTAGCTAGTAGGATTTCTGCAACCGGTTTTTTTTTTATTTTTTAATCCAAAAAATAAAAAGTATGTCGCAATATCAGCAATATCGTCAAGATATTGATTACTTGCGTGGGATTGCGTACAACTTTGAATTTTGAATTTATTCCGGTTGCACGTCGAAATATAGATGTAAGATTTCTCTGTCTTTATATGTATTTACTTAAAACTGTAAAATTAAAACACAAACGCTAACAAACAAAAACCAATAAATATTTAAAAAAAAACTAAAATTAAAACACAAACACCAAAAAAATAATAAACGGTTGTAGAACCTCCTCGTGGTGCAACTGGAAACAGCTAAAGCTAGAGGTAAAACTTCGGGGGCGAAACGGTCGGGGGCGAAACGCCGGGGGCGAAACGTCCGTACCCGTATTTATTTACAGTGACGGCTACCCCTTGGTGGATTAGGGGTCCAGCCGTCAACAGTCTATCTGGCATTAGAAAAAAGTAACTATTCTTTAATTGTCCTTATGTGACAATTCCTATACATGTAATCCTTTATGAAAGTAAATAAATATCATATCATGTGTAAACAGGTTCGCTCGTATCATATGCATTATGAAGCTGCTGTGGGCTCGCAGTAACCGACCTCCAAACTTAGATGGAAATATGGACGAAAATGCCATCACTGCCAAATCGGCTATGTAGTACGAGCAGTTTCAACGTGACGCGAGGGCCTACGATTTTTATGCTTCCACCCCGAGCTCGGCAGTAATTAATTACTTTGCAATTAAATTACTAATTAAATTCCTTTTTGTTGATGTGTCTTTAAATTAAATTGAATTTCAAAATACGGTAATTGTGTAATTGGTAATTGCCATTTATGTTAAAAAATACTGGATTTTTACTTTTTGAAAGTTATTAATTACTACATTCACTTACTCAATTACTACTTTTGAGTAATTAAATTACGCTAAAGTATTTAAATTACTTTACTAGTATTTTAATAGTCAATGGTAATTGAAATTACTCGTGGTAATTGAGTTACTTTCTGGTAATTCAATTACTAAATTACTGGCTTCGATTTGGTATTAAATCTCCAGAACGCAAAAAATAAAATAAGTCGTTATTAAGTTACATGTTAAGTAAACTGCAATAAAACATTCCTGGAGCAATGATAATTTATTATTTTCTATAATTAGTCGGATAACAGCTAGTTTCCTTCTGGAGCAGAGAGATATTTCGTGCAAGAATGTATGTTTGTAGTTGAGATGTGTTGTGCCTCGTGTAGTGTAGGCTATGCAGGATGTAGCATTGTAGCTTGTAAATAATTATTGCGTAGGATGCGAAAGATATGTCTGCGGTAAGTACAGATTATAGAGTAAAGTACGGTAAACTACAGTTTAATGTTTTCCGCAACAAATAGCTTCATTATGCAATATTGGTTTATAATAATTATTTGTTAATTCCAATTTTCTTGTTTAAATCGATGTATTAACACACGTCTATCTAAATACTACTGATACAAATATACAAATGTATATTTCTAGTAAAAATAATTTAAAAGAAGTCTATGTTGTGCAATTACAATTACCAAGTAATTCATAATTGTGTTACTATTTTATTTGAGCTCTCCCCTCACCGCCGCAAATTCCCGGCTAATCATAATATTTAGAAATAATGTGTTTTCGAAAATGTACTGCAATCCGAGAGCAAAACCCGCCGCCGGCGCCGCCCGAGTAGAATTACTCCTTGAAAATATTGTGCAAGCTGTGAATGAACTGCAATGTAGCAACGCAAACTAAAGCATTTTTGTTATAAGTCATATTTGCATGATCTTATATAATATCGATTGCAGTTGAAGCGTCTTTATTTATCTAGAGTGATGTGATGTGTCATGCCGTTTCGCTAAAAAAACAACTAGCGGACAATAACTAGCATAACTAATATTCTCAGCATTTATTTTAAAAGCATAGCGTTAGCTGAAAAGATTAAAATAAGTATCATTCAAGCAAAACATCGACGGAATGAAAGTGGGCCATCAATTATTATTTCTTACTTTGTTATTGTTAGAAATCAAAAACCCGCAAATACAATTATCACAAGCCGCCATTGGTCCACCATTTACTCGTTACAATTTCATCGAAGAATCATCTTAGCAGATCTTGTGATAGTTTACTGCCCATAGCAATTCTGATTGCCTAATTAACTAAGTGAAAAAGGTCAACACGAGCACAGAATTAAATATTTTATTTATTGCAAGATAATCAGTACTTTACGATAATAAATGCACTTGATGTAAGCAGCAATAACAAATTATTTGAGGGATTAAAGTGAGCATGAAATGAAGCAGTTTCAGATGGGTTACTTTCAGAGTTTCAGATATGATAAATGCTCGGAAGGGCTAATGCAAGTTAATTTGTAACTAATAGATTTGAGCTTAATAAGATCAAACATAATGTAAATAAAATGATACAGAATAATTTGTTAAGTACACAAAGAATATGAGCGTTATGTATTAAAAGTGTAAGCAAGCAAACGGCAAATTAGCTGAAAGGTAAACGAAACACTGCTAGCAAAATAATTATTACAAGGACCAATAAAAATGGAGGGCAACCGATTGAAAGACAATAATTAGTGAGATGCTAAAGGAACTCCAAATGTATCAGTGCATTATAAATAAAAATGATTTAAAAGCAGAGCAATGTGTAGTGACATTTATTCCAAGCAAAAGACAATTTTAGTAGTTAGGCGAAGACATGACATCAAAACTATAGTCTATAAGGTCAAACATGTTATCAATCCTAATTTCTTTTACAAAAATTGAAAATCTAGTTGCTAAGTTACGTGACAGTTTTTTGTTGATAATAACCAGACAAGCTTTTAAAATTATGTTGGGGCCAGTTTGATCTCCTCAGTTTATCACATAAAATTATAAATAGTATTTTATACCAATTTTGTGTAAAGCTATTAACCGGTGTGCGGGGCATCTGTGGGTACAATTTTCCAAGTGTTAAAGAGGGCCAAGTGAAACAGTTTAGCCAGCTGCAAGTTTCGTCCAGGTGCGAGTAACTTCGGGGGCCCATTTTTTTATGTAAGCAGCATCGCCTAGCAAGAATAGTGCCTGCTATGTGTAGAGAGGACCTTCAGAAACTCATACGGGTAGGAATTCCAACCAACAAGCCATTCCCAAGTGCATAATTCCCGTGGCGTCATTGGGAAGGATATCCAGCGTCAGAGAGGTCTCCGACTAAGGTAGGATTCCACAGGAAGCCTTTGCTGCAGCCCCATAATTCGCGGGGTTCGTCAAGTTCAGACCGCCTACGAGGTGTAGCACCGGGTTCCAGTTGTCCAGATCCCTCCAGCTTTGAGAAATGCAGTTATCGTCTTTTGAAAGTGCAAGAAACGCAGAAATTTTTATTTTTGGCCACATGCAAAACAAAAAACGATCGCGCGTGGGTTTCTACGTCACACTAAAAACAAAGCGAGCTTAGCAGTTGCTACGTTACAGTATTAATATTTACCTGATGATACCACTGGCAGATCATCGTGTTTACTGAGTCAAATTAAGAGGTTATCTAAACGTCAGATGGAAAATGTGCATTTGCCCGAAATATTTGAGAGTATTTGTCATACAACGAGTTATTTGTCATACAAAGTTTTTCTTAATTTTATGAACCTACACCCTGAACCAAGTTTGTCTCATGTTCTACGCAGCTAAGCCCGAATTTATTGCGGATAGATAAAATAAGAAAAGGGCAATAAACAATTTATCGCAATTATTATTACACTCTTTTAATTTGCCCTGAGTTTAACAGGCAGGTTCGTAATTGAATCTAATACAATCGATAAAGTGTACTGGCTTTGCCATTAATTATTTTATTTAAAAACTATTATATACTTTATTAGGCGGGACTATTACGATATATGTCGAAAAGTGGAGAAAATTCTACGATTTTATTGCGGAGTGGTTAAAGCTTTCACACTATACAGGCTGTATGTAAACTATATGTCAAAAGTTTAACTGTTTGGCGCAATACGGGGTGATCATTTTTAATTCGGAACATAAAACATAAATATTTTATAGTGGCATTTAAAGGCTTACTTTCGACTCTGAGCTGTCAAAGTTTCAATTTCCGTAATGAGTAAAAACCGTCGTCTGCGTTGATTGTTTATAACAAGTTTCTTCAACACCCTAAAAAGTTTGCCTCCTGACAACCGAAGTTTTATAACAGATGTCACGGTCGCGTGTTACAGGAAACTGTAAATAGTCACCAGTACTTCAGAATTACTAATTCAATGAATTAGAATAGAGAAAACTTATGTGAAATGACAAATATCGTGAAATTTGGTATAATGTCTGCTACAATGACTACATTATATATATATATATATTGCTCATACTTTAGAAGAACGAATTGACTGTACTCCTCTGGAAACATTGAGTGGTGTTAACACTTGTACGCCACTATTAGACTTAATATATCTACAAGACAGAGAATCTTTGTAATGCGCTATTTCATTTCTTTAATATATAATACCTGCCTACTAGTAACATTAATAAAACTAATTGTATATTTTCCAACTGTAGGAAATGCTATGAAAATTAGTGCATCTTTATTAACGGACCCCCCAAAATCACATTTTGAATGTAGAGATCACAATCAGCCCATTGTTGATAGAATTTTATCAAAATTGATTAAACATCTGCTTAGCAGTTATTGCAAAACACGAACAAATACAAACTTTTCTACTAAGTATATACTTTGCATTCTAAACCACTGAGTAGAAAGGCACTAAAGTTCTAATGTTTTTTTTGTTTATAAGATATATACAAAGTTATTTTAAACGTATTGTTCTTTCTATATTTAACATTAAAGGAGAAATAAAACGGCTCTTTAATATTTGACAATGTCATAACACGTGTATAATCAAATATTTGACAACGACATCGATTGACAACTTTGAAATCTCAGTGTTAAACCCGAAATCTTAGATTCCATTGACACGCGATAGCAGCGCCTCTAGTTCTAATTTTAGATGGAATAGACAGACTTGTTATAAACAATCAACGCAGACGTCGGTAAAAACTATTCTACGAAAGAAAAAGTATTTATAGTAAACAGGTGTTATAGCGTAGTAAGTTTAACATATTCTCAGCTTAATTTCCAAATAGCATTATTTCATCGACATCAACAGCACACCGTTGTGTCACAACATTTGAAAATACAGCAATTGTTGCACTAAAAATTATAAGACTAATTATGTTAACGCTTAGAGCTTATTAAATAATCTATGTCAGCAAATTAATAGGTAACACTTTTAAATCTCATTGTGAAAAGAAGTCATACCTATGTCCCCCCTCCCCCGTATAGGTTCTTAACTTATCTCTACATAAACCATTTTTCGTTAAAGTTACACTGTTGTAGCTAATACCGCCGTTAAATAACATCTGAATGATATTGGAAATTTTTATGTTTGGTTTGAGATACGCAAACTATACTATTGTTTCTTATTTATGTGAATGGACGAACGGACTAGATTGCTTATTACTAATTTATTTAATGATAGCAATAAAAGTAAACGTATTTTATTGAACATCGAGTGTAAGCGATATATAAACTGTAAACATTGCAATCAATAATAACCATGTTCCGAAGAGCGGAAAATACGCCCTAGCTACGGTGCTCTTGGTACTAAAAATTCGTGTATCCAACGTTTGCTGATACATGATAATTATTGTTTACTTGGCAACTTCTATACGAGTTTTGTTAATTATAAACGATAAATATTTATGCTGTTTTTTATGTTATTCACTGGAATTGTTAATTGTACTATATTAAGCCCCTAGTTGTTTTTCCTGCTGTCTAAATTTATTGTTTTTAAATAAATTCTCTTTAAAAATATGTAATTTTAAGCGAATTGTTGGAACGAATATAAATATTTGCATTAAAAAGTATAACAATCCTCTTCGATAAAGCTGCACATTCATTTAGAGAAATTCTAATAAGTTAACAAGCCTACGTCTATGCTCAGCGGTAGGGTTACTGCAATGGCGTCGGCGTAAGAAGGGGTGGTTGGGCGTTACCCTCAGCTAGACACTGGATTTGATTGGAACAAAGTTTATTATATTTACACATACAAATAAGCTTATAACTAGGGAACATTTATATACAGAAAAAGAAAAGAAAATGGCGGATTGGCATCCGCGATTGGAAGCGGGTGTGGTCCTTCGGAGGCGGGGCCGGCGGCTTCCTCCTGCGGTTGCAGCGGCGGCGGTGGCGACTGGCGACGGGGCGGCGAGCTGAGAGCAGCGGCGGCGGCAACGTCGGCGGCAGTGCGGATCTCCTTGGCGGAGGCGGCGGCTGGCGGCTTCCTTCGGCGGTTGCAGCGGCGGCGGTGGCGACTGGCGACGGGGCGGCGGGCTGTGAGCAGCGGCGGCGGCAACGTCGGCGGCAGTGCGGATCTCCTGGGCGGAGGCGGCGGCTGGCGGCTTCCTTCTGCGGTGGCAGCGGCGGCGGTGGCGACTGGCGACGGGGCGGCGGGCTGTGAGCAGCGGCGGCGGCAACGTCGGCGGCAGTGCTGATCTCCTGGGCGGAGGCGGCGGCTGGCGACTTCCTTCTACGGTGGCAGCGGCGGCGGGTGGCGACTGGCGACGGGGCGGCGGGCTGTGAGCAGCGGCGGCGGCAACGTCGGCGGCAGTGCTGATCTCCTTTGGCGGAGGCGGCGGCTGGCGGCTTCCTTCTGCTGTGGCAGCGGCGGCGGTGGCGACTGGCGACGGGGCGGCGGGCTGTGAGCAGCGGCGGCGGCAACGTCGGCGGCAGTGCGGATCTCCTGGGCGGAGGCGGCGGCTGGCGAAAGTGGCTTTCCAAAGACGGCAGGCAGCAGAGTCCAATGCGTAGGATTGGCTCTGGAGCTGCTAGCTGGTCCTGGAAGCTGAAGTGGCTCGAATCCCAAGTCCCACGAAGACGGCAGACAGCAGAGTCCAATGCGTAGGATGGGTTCTAAGTCCACGAGGGTGATAGGCTCTGGAGAGGCTGGAGCTGCTAGCTGGTCCTGGAAGCTGAAGTGGCTCGAATCCCAAGTCCCACGAAGACGGCAGACAGCTAAGTCCAGTAGATGAAACGGCTGGTGGTCCTGGAGCTGAAGTGGCTGCTGGTGGTCCTGGAAGCTGAAGTGGCTGCTGGTGGACTCTCCTTGGCTGAGTCGGCGATGGAAGGCTGGAGGTCCTGGAGAGACTGGTCCTTGGAAGGCTGATGGTTCCTGGTGGACTCTCCTTGGCTGAGTCGGCGATGGAAGGCTGGATGGTTCCTGGTGGACTCTCCTTGGCTGAGTCGGCGATGGAAGGCTGGAGGTCCTGGAGAGACTGGTCCTTGGAAGGCTGATGGTTCCTGGTGGACTCTCCTTGGCTGAGTGAATTTTTCCAAGTCCCAGGAAGGCGGCAGACAGCTAAGTCCAGTGAAACGGCTGTTGGTCCTGGAGCTGAAGTGGCTGCTGGTAGTCCTGGAAGCTGGAGTGGTTCGACTCTCCTGGATTGAGTGAATTCTTACTGCCAGCGTCTGACTATTTAAAGGAGCCAGTCCTTTGTCCAACGCGATCTCGACGCTCATTGGTCGAAGTAGAAGGGATGTTTTGCCCGATTTCGATATATTTTGTAATTATAGCATTTAATTGAGCGGCGTGATCAATTAGCGACTTGGTTTTAGTCGCAATCAATAGTTGATGAAATGCCGAGTCTAACGACACCCAATTTGCTATGATTTGAGTAAAAAATTAGCTCAACTTGGAATTTTTTAATGCAATGTTCCGCGTAAAGCTTAATTAAGTATTTTTCTTATGGCGTGTGTTAAAAAGTTTATTATGCTTTGATCGGTTGCGCGCTATTTTTATAAGATTATTGAGACCAATTACGCTTTTCTGGGATGCTTCCTTCGTTAATTAAAATTTAATTTGTAATCTGCATCTTTGCTCGCTGTACTCGGTCGTGGCCCCTGATTTCTTCGTTACAATATGCCTTTCCTCGGGCCGCTGAACTCTCGGCCGCTCTCCCGGGCGCGAGTTTGGCTGCCTGATGGAAAAATTGCTTTTTCTCCACCTGTATATGTGCTATCGCTCTGTGGTTTGTTTTAATAGGTAGCGGTTAATTTTTCCTATCTTCTGGTATCCTTTATGTGTGATTAAAACAGAGCGCACTCTGTTTAAAGGGCGTTTTAGTGAAAAATTCTTAATTTAATCTGCAAACATTCGTGAGGCGTATTTCGCTGGCTGTCACCTTTCTTGGCCGGCCGGCTCCAATAAAGTTTTATGGTTGCAATCTTGCTGCACTTTAGAAATTCGTTGTAAGGACACTTATTTTTATGATTTTAGGGTTTTGAAAGATACTTCTGCGTAGGATCGCGGCGGTTTGTTGAACAGATGTAATAATCTTTGTTCTTCGGGCGCCTTTCGGGCGGCGTACGTTTCCTTTGTCTTTATTCGATCTGTTTAACGGTTCATATCAATTCCCCCCTCCTTTGGCGTCCGCGATCCGGGCAAAAAAAAAAAAAATTAGGGAGAGAAAGGGCGGAGTTGGTCTGCGTGAATTTTGAGGGCCTGTTGTCCTCTTTGGACCCTATAGATGCTTGGGCCAAGTTGGTCCAAGATTTGGTGGGGTCCACTCCATTTTGGTTGGAACCCTGCATGGATCCCGGCGATGGCGTCTGAGAGAGGGTGATTTTTCACCATGACCCACTGCTGGGGTCGAAACGTGGGGTTGTCGGCGTCCGGTGCTTCTTGGCGCTGGGCGATGGCTCGGTTTCGGATGCCTGTGTCCCGTGCTCCGCGGTTGTGGGTCCGTGGTTCGTGGGGCGTTTCGGGCAGCAGCGTGGGGTGTCGGAACCTCCATTCCCCGGGGCGGTCTAATTCCTTTCCGAACATGGCGTATGCTGGGGAACACCCTAGGGCGGTGTTATGGCGATTCCGTAAGTTAAATAGGGTCGCGGGAAGATGCTTGTCCCACTCGCGATGGTTTCCTCCTTGTAGATGCAGGCGGAGCCCCTTTTTTATTTCTTGATTCCTTCGCTCCGTTGGGTTGGCTCGGGGGTGATAGATGGCGGTCGTCCATGGCTGGATATCCCACTCCTGGCAGGCTCTCATCCATTGTTCACTGATGAACTGACGCCCGTTATCGGTCAGCATGGCGCTCGGGTACCCAAAGCGGGGAAAGACTTCATTTCGCAAGGTGCGGATGATGATGGGGGCGGTGGCTTTGGCTAAAGCGAAGGCTTCAGTCCACCGGGTGAAGAGGTCGGTTATTACCAGGATGAACTTCTTCCCGGTGGCTGACGAGGGGTAGGGCCCCATGAGGTCGAGCGCAATCGTGTCCCACGCTCGGTTGGGTTGGTGAGGCCTCAGGGTGGCTTTGGCTTGGTGGCGGCCCTTCTTGCATCTCAAGCAGAGCAGGCATTGGCGGACGTAGTTCCGGACATCTTCTCGTAAACGCGTCCAATGAAAATGTGAGCGGATGGCTCGTGTTGTTTCGGCGATGCCGGGATGTCCAGCTAAGTCTTGATCATGGTATTGGTAAATGACCCTGGGTCGGCTTCTCTCCGGGACAAACAGCCTTGGGCCTTGATCCGTCTGGTGGTAAAGCAACCCATCCTCTATTCGATAATTCTCCTGGACGGCTACGAGATCCGGGGTTGGGTCCTCGACGAAGTAGCTTTGGTGCCATGAGTTGACTAAATCTTAACAGTAATTATCCTGCCTTTGGTCCTGTGCAATGGTCTCCCATAACGTTTCTTCGACTGCGTCCAGCAGGCTTAGGGATGGCTTGCCTGGTGGCTCCGTGACGGTAGCACGGCTGCTTGCCCGTTGATGCCTCGGTGAGTCCTCACCGTGTGGTGTTTGGCTGCTGGCCGCCTGATTTCCTGTAGCGGGTTCCTGGAACCTGGGAAATCCTTTCTTAGCGGGTTGGCTGGCCGTTACACGTTTTTGGGCGAAGCGCTTGTTGTGAATGGGAGGTAGCAGTACTGTCGGGTCATCCCACACTGCTTCGGCCGGCTGTCCAGTCGGCTGTCGAGATAGCGCGTCCGGCAACTCGTTGTGCTTTCCGGGGCAATGCTCGATTGTGAAGTGGAACTCCTGTAGCAGGAGAGCCCAACGCGTGAGTTTAGCTCGCTGGTCCTTCAAGGTGTTGAGCCAGGTGAGGGCGCGGTTATCGGTCCGGAGGGTGAACTGCCTGCCTTCTAAGTAGGGCCGATATTTTTTTATCGCCCATACGGCGGCTAGGCACTCTTGTTCGTTGGAGTGATAACGTTGTTCGGCTGGCAGGAACCGGGTGCTGGCGTAGGAGATGACGTCTCGACCTCCATCGGGACGTTCCTGGTAGAGCACGGCGGCGATGCCAAATTTGCTGGCGTCTGTTTGTAAAATGAAGGGGCGAGAAGCATCGGGTCGGGCTAATTTCAGCGGTGTCTGAAACAATTGTTTCACTTGGTGAAATGCTTGCTGAACGTCTGGGGTCCAAGTCCAGCGCTTTTTAGTGCTTAGTAGGTCGGTGAGAGGGGCCGCAACGTCGGCGAATCGGGGAATGTACTCGCGTAGCCAATTGCATATGCCTAGGAACTGTCGTAACCCCTTTCGGTTAGTAGGGGGCGGGGCGTTGATGACCTGCTGCACGTGACCTGGTTGAGGTTCGTTTCCCTCTGGGCCAACGATATGCCCTAGGTAGTGCAGTGTGGATTTCCCGAAGTGGCATTTTTCTGGCGAGCATATGAGCCCATGTTCCTGTAGTCGTTCGAATACCTTTCGGAGGTGTTGAAGGTGCTGCTCCCATGATTCCGAGTAAATGATGATGTAATCTAAATACACGAGGCAGAATTTGTGGAGGTACCCTACCAGTACTTCCCGGGCCATCAGCCTCTGAAAGGTCATTGGTGCCGTCTTGAGCCCGAATGGCATGACTCGAAACTGATAGGCTGCGCCATCCGGAGTCGTGAACGCGGTGTAGGGTTTGGCTTGGGGGTGTAAACTTATCTGCCAGTACCCCGACTTTAAGTCAAGTGAGGAGAAGATGCTCGCTGAACCTAGATCTTTGATGGTTTCGTGGATCAAGGGTAGTACCGCCGGCTCATTGATGGTGGCTTCGTTTAGCTTACGAAAGTCCAAGCAGAACCGGGGTGTAGAATCCTTTTTCTCCACGATGACGATTGGCGAGTTATGTGGTGACTGGCTAGGCTCGATGAAACCGCGTGCCAGCATCTCTTCTACTTGCTCGGCGATGATCTTCTTTTTTGTTTCGGAATATCGGTAATTTGGGCTGCGTATAGGGGCATCGGTTTTCACATGAATCTCGTGCTGCAGGGTGCGCGTAGGTGGCGCCGAGGGCCTCCAAATTTCGGGGAAGTCTTCTAGTAGCTGATAGAGGTTGTGTTCCTGCTCGCGAGGGAAGTCATGCTTCAACTGGGGAAGTTCCATCGGGTCATTCGCTGGACGCGGGTCGTGTTGCTCGACCAGGCAATGAGTGGTTTCTCGGGTCCTCATGCCGTGGTGTATGCAACGCCGTGCGAAATCAAAGGTAGCCTCGTGTTCCGTAAGCCACGGTAGTCCGAGAATGATGTCCTCCCTTAATTCCTCTGCTATGATGCACTGTATGACGTAGTTATTTCTACCGATCTGCATTTCCAAGCTTGTTTCTCCTCGTAGGGTCAGGGTTGCCTGTTCTTTGGCCATTTTGGCCGTTCTTTGTGCGTAGCTACCCGTCTCAGGATGCTGCACTAGCTTGGCGCTAATGAAATTATGCGTGGCTGCTGAATCTATCAGGGCACGCATCTCCCGCTGTGGTGATCCGAGGTTCACCAT
>CALNHX010012960.1:0-21171 GCA_940337035.1 Agriotes lineatus
GACGTCATTCATTTGACTGTTTAACTATATAAACATCGACTGCCAACACCAACTCCACGTTGTAAGCAACATAAAAATGATATTTCCCCTAACCCCACCAGACTGTTATTCACCCAACACTCTTGTAATGGATTTTGTGTTGGCCGATTCCTTATACACTGCTTCTATGGGAAAAATGGGGGTTGCTGGCGGTCTATGTTCATATAGTCAAAGATTTTAACAGGGACTTCCCCTTTCCTTTGCTCATTTCGATACGCACACTGCACTCCAACGGCAGAAAGTGAAAGTATATATCTCAGTTGTACATAAAAATTTTATTAATAAATTTAATAAAATAGTAAATTTTACAAAAAAATTAAAAAAGTTCTTCATACATTACAAATTATTGCTAAATATAACCCAATATGCAAAATTCATAAAATATGCTCAAAAACGGATAAATATGCAAAATATGCAAAATGAAACTTGGCTTAAACGATTTGTTTTCACATAATTAGTATACATATGCGAAAAGTTTTGCCGACATATCAAATATACAAAATATGCATTTGCCATATAATATCAGCTTTAGTTATAACTTGTTTATAGTAATTTATATCTGAAAAATGTTCCATGCTCGTCTAATAGAAGGTGAACAATTATAATCTAGAGCAAAGCCTATCTCAGTAATGACGACTAGTTGTAATTTCAGAATTTAATACTGTTTAATATTTTGTGCTCTATAATGAAATTATATCCACATGAATAAATACAATTAACTTACAAAAAAACAGTTAAAGAAACGTAATAGACCAGTCGTTTCAAGTTAAAAGCTAGTCGTTTGCAATTCGTACTAGCAAAAGTAATATAATGAAGTTACTTATTAGTCTTTAGGAGGTGTTGTTTGAAACTTGTCTTTGCATTTGTCTCATTAATGTTGTTTATGTGTATACTGTAATAGTTGTACAGGTCACAATAACCATTATATAAAATGTAAATTGCTAATGTTATTACAAGGTTATAAAATGTTGCCAACAAGCCTAAGTTGATGGTTAGAAGTAACAGCAGCTTTATTGTCAATTGTAGATCGTGTAATAATTTTTACTAATCATATTGGAAAATCACTAATGATTCGTTTCCGTACTACTCCGCCTGCTTAACGTTTTTCGCACTGAAGAACGAACGTCATTTTTCATTAGCATTTACGTAACGATATAGTTTCTCGTTGAAGAAATAAGTTGAATGTAAGCAAGCTCAGCGGTGCAATATACTCGCGTGTCGCACAAAAAGCAAATAGAGGAGCTGTTAGCAACCGAAGCGCGCATTTGAACCTATTGATACTACAATTTTGTTGCGCAAAGCAAGCGCAGCGACTGTTCCAAGCGTTTATACATACTTTAAAACTGCAGAAATTGTAGTACTTGCCATGATAATGGAATAATATGGTATAAATCTTTTTTAAATTGTTAGAATACTCCAATTACGTTTTGAACAATGCGAAACCATGAACAATTTATATTTCAAAATACAACGTAGCTTATAAATAGCTTAAGGCCGTCGCTATCAAAAAAGCAAATAAACAGGGTGTTTCATAATATGAGAGAGTAAAAATGATAGAAAAAATGCATATATTTATGCCCGAGGCGCTTTATTTCAAAGTACATAACATCTGGCTTTGTTTAATGAAACAAGTTATCATATTAGTTGCTAATAGTCGCAGTATGTTACTCTGCAATACTCGTAGTACGTATTAATGTACTGCGACAATTGCAGATACCCTATACCATATACTAAACTTTTTTTAACATGCAAGCTTATGCAATTCGAGAACTAGGAATATGCATCGTATGCATGGACTTGCTGAATTCAACGCATGTAAGCAAGACGTCTGTATGCGCCAGAATTTACCAATTGCAATTGCTGTGTGAAAAGAGTTGAAAGATTAGGAGTTTCAGTTGGTGGAAGACCTGTATGCTTGTGTCCGCTATAATATTTACAGATGGACAAATTCGCTAGGAATGGTGTGCTCAATTTTCACAATGGTAGTCACTAGGCTGAAAAATATCCGCGCTTTTGTTGCTTCAGGACATAATTGGAATATAGTATTAATGTATGGGCAGGAATGAGTAACGATTAATTAATCGAGCCTAGTGTTATATCCTCCAGGCCGGAAGACCACATATAAGGTGGCACTATGACATTGGAAAGCTTGCTAGGGGACTGGCGAAAGACCAGAGATAGAGTGATGGAATAATATAATATGTAGGCGGCCTACATCCAGAAGTGTGTGATGACAAAGTGAAAAAGAAGAAGAAGAACTTAACTTGAAGATTGGCAAGAATGGGTTGTTAGATAAAATACCACTTGACATCGTAAATCTATTGTTTTCTCAAGACCAGTTGACAATCCTGAAATGTCCCAACAACGTGTTGAACAACATTGCTAACGAATTCGACAAATATCTGTAATTTTCTAACGTATGGGAGTGCAGAGTTCATATCGAAGCATAAGAAGTTCATTTTGAGCACGTGTTACTTTGAACCAAAGCGCTTTAGGGCATAATGTTTTAATAGTATATTGTCTAACTAGTGCTGAAAGTTGGATATTTCACTCGAATGCGATAGTTGAGCCACGAGCCACGCACAAGTGTGAAATATCCAATCAGCACGTGTTATACACTATACTTTTCCGACGACCACCTAAAATCAAATAAATTAATATTTGATTCTTTATAATATAAACCAAATTTACCACTTTTAACCGCAAAATGAAACAATTATTGTTTAAACATCAACTTAAATTGTCATACTATTTCTGTGACATTAGCTTACTAGATTTTTGAACCGGCTTGTTTCGCGACTTGCGCACTGTTTTATGCCGAATTGGCCGTGACGCTCTCGCGCATTTTAGTTGCTACGGGAGACCATGTCGCACTAGTGTTTCAAGACTGAAAACGCATGCTCCACGTGACCTTTTCAGGTGACCTGTGCAATGTGTCACTTTCAGTAACACCAAGCCATGCCATTTTTGGCATTTTTCCTAGTGATCGTCGGAAAAATATTTTTTGGTTCTGAAACCGGTCACAAATTCGACATGTTATGCGACACTCTGGATGTAAAGTGAATGTTGTAGACTAAAGCTACGGTTCTTTGATTATTTTATTTTCATGCAAAAGCCCGTCGTGAGGGGGGTAGAACCGGTACACATTACCAAGGCCCGAATTTTCAGGGGGCCCGGCTGCACTCTCATAACGAAAATTGCATACATAATACTATCAATAAATTACAAATTACTGACATAAATAAAACACGGTTGATTATTAATCAGTAAAAAGTGCTGATCTACATAGGCATTTAGTCTCTATTTTTTACTCTTAAAAATAAACATGCAAGGGTCCTGCAACAGCGCTTATTAATATTGTAGGTTAATAAAAAAGTTATCTTAATTCTTGTCGTAATTATTTTCGAAGAATATGTCCACACTATTTATGAGAGCGGCACATGACTACGTTAAATATTGTGCTTACAATTAATGTCTGATTATTAATTTTTTTGTTTTTCGTCAAGCACTTAGTTTTCCAGAAATGCGTGGAATTTGTTTACTGTACTGAGAATACCAGGGAAGATATAGCTAATTTAATTATCAAAAATCTGAAAAAAAGCTTTTTACCAGTTAGTGAATGTCGCAGATAAGTCTACGATAACGGATCCAACATGAGTAGTGTATATATTAGACTCAGATGCCAAATTCGCGCAATTACCGAAATGGAATGTTTAGACCGGGAACTGCGTAAAGCCTAAATTCGCCCAATTGACGAATTAATTTGCTCAATTGCAGCACTGGCCAAATTCATTTCGGCAATTGAGCAAATTCGGCATCTGAGTTTAGCATGTTATAACGGAGCACGGATTTTATTAGTTATTAATCCTTTTTTCTCCAAGTGAATGGCATAGCTTATGTGCAGTGCATGTAGCAGCATGTTGTCCTACATTTTTACTTTACAAATTTTTCAACAAAAGTACATGGAATTGCGAACTATTAAAGGAAAATACAGATAGTTCTCTATATTCTCTGAATAGTACACGTGAAGTCGTTTGCGTAAAAATTAGAAACAATAAAGGAAACAATAGATCTTCTTCTGGTGGTGCTAATTGCTAGCTGCACTGAAACCTATTGGTCCATTGTGCTAAGCAATAGATCAAACATCAAACTCTACAATTAAATTTGACGTCAGAAACATGATCAGATATAAACGGCTTTAAGATCTTTACGACCTTTAAATGCGTTTTAAATATACCGGGTGCTGACTTGCGCGACGCACCATAGGAATTTGCATAGTAAATTCTTTATGTTCAATTATTTGCTCCCCTAATTATTTTAGAGCTAAAGTGTAAATACATTTTTTGTAGAGAAAAAAATACTGCATCCATTCATACTGTTGCTAACAATTTTTCATTTTCCAGAACCGAAGGAATACAAAAAATCAAACTAGCATTTTTACAAAAATCAGTGATGCCATGGAATTATTGAAACAAGCCAATGCCAACGCAAGTGTCACTGCCGTCAAAAGATTGAACGTATTGTCGTTTTTCTCGTTTCGTTGTAAGTTCTGAACCTCATTATTGCACCTACAATTATTTAATAACGTGCCTGTAGTCTTAAACTTAAAATGAATCAGTCTATTAATGGTTGTACTGTTTGGAATTTGCCGATACGGATATTTTACAATAAACAAGGAGCTTACTTAACGAACGTCCGCCATACTCGTAAAACAATTTTTGTTATGGACAAGGTCTAGGTACCTTAGAGACATTAAGCAGAACATAATTAATAATGAATTATTATAAACGTCAAACATCAATGACAAACAAACAAACAACACATATGTCGCTCCGCACGCACTTGCGTTGGCATTGGCTTGTTTCAATAATTCCATGGCATCACTGATTTTTGTAAAAATGCTAGTTTGATTTTTTGTATTCCTTCGGTTCTGGAAAATGAAAAATTGTTAGCAACAGTATGAATGGATGCAGTATTTTTTTCTCTACAAAAAATGTATTTACACTTTAGCTCTAAAATAATTAGGGGAGCAAATAATTGAACATAAAGAATTTACTATGCAAATTCCTATGGTGCGTCGCCCAAGTCAGCACCCGGTATATAACATACATATATCTATCTGATGGAGAAAATCCAATCAGGTTTCCAAATAATATAAGTAGTAATGATGCTTTTTCGTTTTGTAATGCGTGATGCGTTTTGTTGCTGTAAAGTAAATTAATTCAAAATTGAACAATTTGTGGACATTCCTTTCAAACCAAATTAAATTATTGAAAATTGGCTGAATTTATTCAAATCGCAGTATACAAAAGACATGGAGGATATAATTGATGACACATTGTATCTGAAAGCTATGTACCATGATAACATTGATAAAATAAACCTTCTCTCAATTCACTTGTTAAATAAAATCATAATCATTAAAACTCAAATTACTATTCCCAAATATAATAATTGCTTTAGGAATATTTTGCATTTTGCCTTTTATGTAATGTAATTAAATTTTAAATTAAAATTTAGTGTTTAATGTGATGCAGTTCTTTTAGAGAATTTTCGATTAGACGACTGTGTAACATAGTTGTAGAGGGAAAAATAAAAAAACTTCTTTAGAGAGAAAACCACTAGGGGGATCCGTCAGCTTCACGGCACTGGCGACCGAACGGGCTCTCAAATTATACTAACTAACATTATCAATTAAGAATAGTATGTAAGAAATGCTTCAAAGAGAACTACATATGCAGTGCAATTACTTGATGATTTCCTTAACGTAGCATTTGCATTTCGGATGTCCTTGTGCACATATGTAACAAGTTGTGCTGCAGAGGTAGGATTGTCGGCGCCGAAGTGGATTTAATCATACGTTCTACTTTGGATACCGACAGACTCAATTCGCTCGCACTGTGCTGTACATAGAAGCTGAACTGTTGCAAACTGTTGATTACGATGATATACATTTATAAATGATTCGTTTACTAAAAAGGAGGACGTCGTAAAGTTTTTTAATATTTTAATTGATGTTTTGCTAGTACATTATTTGTTGTTTATACCTGTGATACGGAATATATAAATAAGTCCATAACAACCGGGGTATTATCGGCGGGCATTAGAACTCATAACGCCCTCTATTGCGTGTATTATGGATCATAGTGCCCGCTCATCGTTAGGGACCAATGGCGTACCTCGTACGTTAATGCGTACACAGCAATGGTTGACCATCCGCTTTATCATACATCATTGAAGTTATTAAATGACAGTACTAGCAGTAAGACATAAATTGTTTTATGTACCACGAGCATTACTGGATATTTATGCCCTAGGACGATCTACAAACCCTTGGACGGCCATAAACATCTTCATACATAACTATTGATACTGATATAAATTTTTCTATATTTTTAATTTGTTCTAATTTTTTATATTTGCAGTTAATGGTCTATAGTGAACTGCCTATTATATGCATTACATGTCTGCTCAGATATAAGTAGTTATATATTTAAAGAATAGTTTTTATGGCTCACCAGTTTTTTTTTATTTTACATAAGGAGGCAGCAAAATCTGTTTGGGTCTGGGGCGGCGACAACATTAAATCTGGCTCTGACTATGATTGAAGCCATAGATTTTCATACTACTACTAAAATAAAAGAAAGCCGCTTTGCGTTCTATAACAACTATACTTTATATCGTGTTTTACACTAGAAATAGGAAACGAAAGACAATGAAAATAATGATATACTTTTGGTTAGTAAGCATGCTGACAGCTTCTGCAAATCTGTGCGAATTCTTGTTCGTACTAAGAATATAGGCCCATCTCTAACAGTATATTGTGACCAAAGATTCTGGAAGTTGCCAGTAAATGATAAGTTGCTTTGTAGAAATTTTCTATGATTTTGAAGACTGAAAGATTTTCTTAGTGCGAAATCATGCCGTTCAAATTTTATTGAAAATTTAGATTTTGGGTAAATATCTACATTAGAACGTCTGCTTCGAAGAGTTCTCACGGTTAGCAACATGTATAAGTTAGTTTAAAATCATTTCGATCTAGAATTATTTCATCTAAAATCGTAACATTTTCTTTTCTGATTTTGAAGGGAATATTTGATTTGTTATTTCTTATTGCAATGAAATCATATTTAAAATGTTAAAAAAATTGGTTTTGTGTAAAAAGTTGCAGCTTATCAATATGAGTAAATATTGATTTCAGATTCTCGATGAATAATGCAGACAAGTTTTAATTTTCTCCAGAGCATCTGTTTGTTCTTGTGGTGTGTGATTTGATATTTCATGAGCGCAGTACGATTTTATTGTTAAAGTACGTATATTACCGAACAGAGGAGCACACAGTACACCGCCGTTCATGTAGTTATTTTTGCGTAATTAGCTGTTATAGATTTCATAAGAGACTCTTTTCAAAAATAATTTATATATAATTTTTCCACATTAAGTGGTGGCAAAAACGTATAAATAATTATGCCGTAATTGCAATTATTAAGCTTTTTGTACATAATAAATTATCTTGTAGTACCAATTTGAACTAAAAAATATTTGAGATCGGTTAGTTTGAATGTATGGTGAGCGTAACCATATTATAAAATAACGCGTAAGAAATATAGTTCAGGGGCTCAGTTCTGCAGCTATCATACTTGTTACATCTTTCACTTCCGTTAAAATTTGGCCTTTGTAGCTGTGCTCAGTAGAATTTCAGGACAGCACGCTGGTTTTGTCCAAAATTTGTTCTGCGTGAGATGTGATTTATGTCGAGCCTCAAGATATATCATATTACTGTACACGGTGACGGGATCGTTCAACCCTTGCTGTTATTTCCACCGCAAAATTTAGCGAGGGAAAAAGAGTTTAATACTTTTCACCCCAGGTGTGTATCCCGTTGATATTTTTCACAACCCGATGTTGCTTCTTAAAATAGGATTTTCCTGTTTGGCTACCGGATTGCATAAATAAAATCTGTCTGTACTCTGCTATCTATTTTCTATTTACAGTTGAAGTTTGCTTGTATGTATCTGCACTAATCTATGGCAGGTTGGAGCAGCTTCTCCTTGTAAACGTGAACTGACGGGTCTAAGCCATCACGCAGTCAATTTGCAGTAAATAAATTAGGCAACTAGTGCAGTCGCTCACTTTTAACGTTTTCCCGGACTCCTCCAGCGGCATCCATCTCAACCCGGCCGGAATTGAAATTCGGGAAGTGGCAAGTAAACCAGCGCATTGAGGAATGGATAGCGTTATTGGACGTCGTTCACAGTCAATCTTTAACAGACAGGTGACCCGAAAATATTCGAATGTAACCTCACACTGCAAGAATGGAGCGAGCGTTTCTTCCTTTTTCGCCCGACTCGACTCTAAAAGAGTTGAAAATATCTGTTTACTTCAACCATTTATTATTCAAGCGTTGTCAAAGTTTCTAACAGTTCTGCACATGGCGTATAAGTTTAATAGAAAAGAAACATTTAATCTAACTGACTTAAAGTATCAAGCCGTTATCTTGTCAGCTCTGCAAGATTTATTATTGCGATTCCGAATTTTTACCTTCGAATGTGTATTGTGGGAACGGAGTATACTGAAAAACGTCAAATTTATAAAAATTTAACTTCGTTACTGAATTGCTGGATGATTAAGAAGCACTGAAATTATCAAATACATAACTAATAATAAAAAACTTATTATATTATTCTAATATCATATGATTTGAACAACTATCTAAAAAGTTATAAAGGCTTCTTGGTAATTCAACATTAAGGTACGGGTTAAGGTAGGGTATTTAAATATTAAATTAATAATATATGGCACATCTAGCTATTTATAATTGATTATAAAACCACTCGTAGTATTAAAAAAGTAATACAGAAATAGTGCTGTTACTTAAACTATCATCTTCGGGATTTTTAAAGGGGTATTCATAAAATGTGTTTAAAATCAAATAGCCATAAATGGAGTGTACAACTGCTGCAAAAGTCAGGTGGTAGGAATGTAAAAGGAGTTTATCTATTAATGACGGTATAACAAAGGCTCATTAATAATAAGAATAAGGGGAAGGTTGAATTAACCAATTTCTATTATACAAAATCACAGAATAGAACTGTATTGATTAGAAACCAATAGGAAAAAATGTAAAGTTATGAACACAAACATTTATAAGACGTAATGTCACAATTTTAATTATAGTGTGGCCTGAATACATATATCTTGTTATTTGCAGAGTTAACAAAATTTAGAATAAACTGATCTTACCTTGGGTAACATGAATAGGCGTTGAATTTCATTGTTTCAAAGAGAAGCCAAACTATAACCTGATTTGTTAAGAATAGCAACAATTCACTTCTAATTGAAAACACTAAGGTTTTACTAAGGCGTGGTATCATTTGTACATTCAGATTAATACAAGTAATCTAATTTCATACAGGCAAATCAAAATATCCTTGTTAAACTTCCGTTTGGAACCGCATGGCTTTTCAATTATCTTCCCGAAATCAAATTATTTGTATTCAGCGGCGTATGTTGTTTTTGCGACTTAATAACATGAAAATTGCAGTAAGAAGATTTTCCAAAGCCCCTTTTTAGTTCGTTTACTTTATTGCGCTTATTAAAATTTGCTTGGATGTAAATACATATTTGAAAAACTCACTGCTTCATATTTGCGTGACGGGGCCGTTTTGTATTTGCTTTCGGATACGTATTGGTTTTGCGAGGGTCCAGTTTGCTCTGATTATAATGGAAAACTGCATGAATAGGTACGTAGGAATGCACAATTAGATTTTAAATGCCAAACAGTCAATGTGGTCGTACGCGAAGAGTGATTAACTGCAAATGTTAACGGACGTGTTCTTCTGCGTTCAGGGCGTTCAAATACATCCCAGTTCATATTTATTTAAGGGAAAATTTCTGCAGCCCGTTTGTTATATTTTATTGTATTTGTGCAAACAGCCGAGTTGTTGTGTTACCGCTTATGCATATTTGTACAGCGGCTGGTTTTTAAAAGTACACACATATTACAGGTACATGATAGTGCTGAGAAACGCGAGCTAAAGAATATCGTAATTACCTACGAAGCATTGTAAACAGTTCAATTTGGTTTGGAGTGTATATTTTGAGGTGTAATTTGTTCTTATCGAGGTGATGTATACATTTGCTATTAAATAAACGTTTTAGTTTAGTCTACAGATTTTTTTTTGGTATTGTAAATATAACCTATACTTGTTAAAACAAATAACGTATATTTCTATATTTTCCCTAAGCCCTTGTGCATGAGTGGAGGTAATTAGAATTATGGATTTGTTGAACTTCACTGCCAATAAAAACAAGCTGGACAAATTTGCTTGCTTTTAGTACTCTGAATATGACTCTACCAACAATCTGAAAACTTTTTCGGTAATAGTTTCAAAATGCTCAAATAGCGGTTAACAATTTCAGTTTATGTACTGATTGATCAATAAACTGAAATTTCATCAATTACTGTGTTTTATTGTAGATGGTTGAAGTGCAACAAATTTATAATGCCAATAAATGTCGATGTTAGCATTAATTATTTAATATTTTTATAAGGGAAATCGAGTTATACGACCAAAACACCTATTAGCAGTCTTACCAAGGACGTCATTTCCAACAACTTTTGTTTAAAACATTTGCCTTTATGTCACGTAGGTTCTGATCTAGAGCAGCGCAAAGTGGAGCGCAAAATGAAGTTTTGAACAGATTTTTCGATGATTATTGATTCAAAATTATTGTTTCTATTATGACTAATTATTATTTTTCAATCGTTTACACACTATCAGCAGATTTGGGGGCTCAGGTAGTCGCGTTGGACCCCATTTCCAACGACCGAATTCTTACAAACTTACGCATGCGTAAGCCGCGTAAATTATATTTCTATCTATAGACGATAGTGTTCTATTCAAACCAAGGTAAAGACGAACAAATGCCAGATGTTCAGTAATAAAAGGGAGGGGAGTTGTAAGAATTCGGCTCATTTCGCATTCTAGAAACAAAAATAACTCTTTTTAATACTTACTAACTGTAGCATCCTATATGGATATTTTGTTTTAGACAATTTAAAATTTAACTTTTGCCGGAGTGGGTAGCTCAGTGGTTAAGCATTCTGATATAAAATTTAAAAATACGGAGGGAAGTGATGTAAAGCCGTGGGTACCATATTACTACGATGTGTAGCATGTAAAAGATCCTTTGCTAGGGTTGGAACTCCTTACTCTCAGCAAAATTCGAAGTAGGACTTTGACCATATGACCACAGCAGTCGGTGTGTAAGGTACCTAGTACTCTGCATGCCTAGGCTTTGTTCAATAACAAACAAACAAAATCTAACTTGTAACTTTCTCACTTATATAAGTAAAATTTCAACATAACCACTTTATTTGCAAATGCACAGTACCGTTGTAGATTTCCAATGTTTAAAGCTTTTAAATGTGCGAAATACGTCTTATTTTCACTACAGTGATAGATATATTTTTCACTTTTTATGAAACATTCTTGTCGCAACCTTTATATTGAGTAATATCCGACAGCGTAGCGTGGGACGCCTTTACTTTAATGCGAAAAACCTTGTATGCGCGTTCTTCTTTATTTTTGCAGTAGCCCAGTTTTCATTCAGGTGAATACAGGAGAGCGTACTGAAACTTAATTTTATTGTTCCACCATTTACTGCATGCCACGTTCAGCTGACATCAAAGCAACTCTTGAACAAAGTCGGCAACGACAGGTATAAAATAAAAATATTCATATACCAACGAAAAAGACAATAAAATTCAGAGCATGTTCGGAGTTGCTTTAATATTTTTTGAGGTCGCCTTCAGAGCTCCCGTTTCCGAAATCAAATTTATGTGATATAAAAATATGTGCGCGTGTGATGCGTCGATAGCACAGGGGCCACGGACCAGCAATCGGAAAATATTATTTTGAAGCCGATAATTACGATTTATGACAAAAGGGCTTGGAAAGGATGAAATATCGTGTGTATTTAATGAAAACAAACACTCGGCTAATACCTTATTTACGAAATGCTATACCTGTTTGCTTGTATTACTGCTAATGCACATGCACATAATATGGTGTTATCAAAATAGGTGACGTTAATGTGGGCGTGCCTAGTGTTCCATTTACTATTGTTGTCTATTTAAAGATCAATTAATGTGAGAATCGTACTGTTCTGAAACAGATTGAAATTCCGCGTCACCCATGCTGAGTTAATTAGATTGTGATGTAAAAATTATAACATTTCTCAAATATTTGGAATCGTTGCGGTTTGAAAAAACGCTCAAGGCTAGCGGTTGTTAAAAAATCGAACAGCGCTCAACTTGTCAATAATTTTGAAGGAATTTTCGTGGCTTGTAAATTATAAAAACGTAATTTCGTTAGCGTAGTTAGTATGAAGGAAATTTCACTTCGTAAACAGATTACAGCCAATAATTAAACTTTATTTAAAGCCGATGGCGTTTCTGGCGCTCCAACCCTTTTTGATAACGGGCACGCAATAACTCAATCTTGAGCGTAAATTCAATCAATAGCGAACAACTCTCACAATAGGTAAGTGTCCAATATCTCAACAGACAGCGAAGGTATCATCTTTCATGTAACAAAGAAAGGAAAGGGAAAAAGAAATGGAAAACTTAATTGGAAAAAGAATGAGATAAATTTCATACGAAATAAATCAACGTCCACTTTCGCAACTGTAAGTCCAACCACTTAACTCAATATTGACCGCACCGTAAACAGGAAGCTTCATAATAAAAGTACGGTGAAGGAAAAGTTGTAACTGGATGATACCATTTCGACCAAATATATTAAGGCGCAGCCAGTCAAGTACACTTCATTAAGTTGGTTGCGAAATGTTTACCAAACTGTTGCTATTTTTATCGAATTCTATATTAATGGATCTTGAACCATAATTTTGTGAATATTGTTACCTATATATTTTAAATACCAACAGAATATGACACAGTCGTCCCCAAGTTTTGTCGTTATTACTGTTTACATTTTAATTAGACTAATGACTTTTTAATTATTTATAATAAAATTGGAGATTGAGTACAATTGATATTCCTTACTTTCAAAGTGAAGTAAATAAAAATTAAGCCTTATTCTTGACAATAATTGCTAAATGTATTAGTCAATTATCTATTAGACAAAAGGGGCTTCTTCAGTTTTCTATGGTATAAATTGCTTTAATCAAGAGGTGTTAGTAGTTTTGCTCATGTGTTATTACTTCGCACTCTATCAACACGTAAATAATGGCCAAAAATATGTACCAGAAATAATTAGAAGGCACATACTACTTACAATAAGACATAAATCTATAAGAAGAATGGGCTTTCGTAATAAATTTTTAAAAAATTGCAGATTCACGCGTTGTTTGAGTTTTCATACTTCATTGCCACTCAACACAAAATGTAATTTTCGCGCATCAGCATATTAATGTACGGAGCGATTAAAAATAAAATTGATCGCGGGAGCCCATGAAAAATATAACCACTGTCTATAACGCACTTTATAAAGCTACATTTGAACTACAGTTAACTAGAGTATTAGTTCGTGTGACTTTAACATAGGCTAATAGCTGCAGAAACATGCGAAAGATGTTATTCAAACAAAATGTATTGATTAAATTGATAGCTAACATCAAAATAACAATGGAATAAGTTAAACAAGATGCTGAAAGCGAATTTTAAACTTCACAACAATTTGACAATTCTATGTTAACAAAAATTATGCTACAGATGACGCAAGTTTTATTGTTTGCAATGGCCTCTGCGATCAAGTTTATTTTTTACCTCTCTGTATTTAATACCTAATGCAAGAAACACCTTATGATGCAAGAAATTCCACCTTAACTGTGTAGAGTATGATTACGTACCTTAATCCCTTAATGGATATATTTTACAAGAAATTCGACCTTAACTGTGTAGAGTATTATTACGTACCTTAATCCCTTAATGGATATATTTTACAGAGTTAATAATAGTGAAATATCCCAGTTCATGTTTCAAAACGTAGTATAAATGTATTTTAATATGAACTGTAATACAGTTTTAGAAGGACCTACTACTTTATATGTTTTCAAACACGTATTCGAGGAGTTCTAATTCATTTCTAAATTAAACATTTGACAATATCAAGCTATAGCAAAAAACAGGAAATCTATTAAAAGTATTGCAAATAGCACACAGTCAACTAGATTAAATACAAATTGATTATTGAAACAAATTGTCAATGCAAGTACATAATAATATTGTGAAGTGGTATTAAAATAACATTTTATATTGTCCCCATGGATAGAGATATTTGTATCGCTGATGGATTTCAGTAGTGGGGACATTTAGCTTTAGAATAAATTTATGTAGTGGTTACATTTTCCGCATATTAAGCTTTTGTTTATATATACAAAAGTAGGCTGGTAACTAATTCATAACTGTATCTGTACGTACGGTAATATTCCTTTACCGTACATGGCAACCATTACCATACTGCAACCGATAAACTGTTAAACAAACCATGGATGTTATGAATCGTAACAGCCTTAGATGTCTTAAAATCCTCGCACTATGAGCTCGGATTTAAAAACATCTGCGGCAGCTATGATACTCATAACATTCCTTGATATGTTCATAGCTATTACCAAAAGTTATCAGAACCTTTTCTGCATGTTTTTTCTCAAATTTTGATTTTTCATTCTACAGAGTGTGTTTAAAGAATTTTAATGCTAGAAGTCCAATATTCGTCGTCGTCGCCAGCCTTGTCGTTTGCTACCGCACTGCAGGAGCATCGACCTGTCCTCCTTGAGGAAGTGTTAAGCATTAACCCTTTCACTATTTATTTTTTGTTTTGCTTCGAGATAAAATTGTATGTTTTGTCTCACTGACCCTTTGAATTATTTTAAAAATCTTGATTCTGGTCTCAACTTTGTACTATAGCCCAATTTTTTGCTATAACTTGTTCACTACAGTGGACGCTACTAGCAAAGGGTAATATCAGTATGCAAAAATATTTTTAATACTGGTTCATTAGTTATTGGGTTTGCAGGAATAGAAAACTAGAACATTGAAATACTATTGATTTTTGCAAAAATAAAAAACAAAAAACTGAAATAATTATATACTGCGCATGTAATATAAATGAAATAAACTGAAGCAGTTCGATCCAGGTTGTGTAATGTCCCACATTGTCTAAACGTACGTAGGATATTGGCCGTACCTCCTGAATATAATGTAATTTGGGGATCTGGTCATATGTTCCGGCAAGACAAGGGGAAATGCTCCTGATGAGTCTTACGATGTTGAAAATGGGTCCCCTCTTTCTACTAGTAGAGATTTTATTTGATAATACCAGAGCTTCTGTTACATAAGTCCTGAAATGGAGCAGGTCAAGATTTTTTTCCACATGCAGTGCTGCTGCTGTTGCCCTGTATTGACACCATGCGTTTACCATCACCAAATCTATCGCATGAGTGAACATGCGTAGCGTCCATTTTTTTTTTTTTTTTTGATAAATGAAGGTTCTATATGATTTTCAAAAAATACATTTTATCAACCTCGCTCATATTTTGTTTATAGCATTTGATCATTTCTGGGCGGGGGATGATTTTGTAAGTTTTGGTCTCTATGTCTCGCTTCCTATAACTGTTTCAATATCCAATACCCATATAATTGAACGCCATTATGATTGTTTTCTCGATCTCCACTTATCACTTCTTCTGACGTTCTTCTACCTTTCGTCTTCATTTTACGGTCGGTGGAAGACGGCGGTTTTTTAAATCGATATATGCCTGCGGTAGATATGCTTACTTCCTAAATATTGAGATTATAGTACAGTACAGTGGAGGTACCAAATCCAAAACCTTCCAAGTTTTTCTGGATCTAATTCGGTTGTGGCTCCCTCATATAGGATAAAGTCGTGCAGCGTTTCACTTAAACCACAAAGGGCAGGGATTTTCCTTTACGTATTGTTTTAGTTAAGATTTGCTTTGCAGGGGACCATTAGCTCATCTATTAGCAGCGTAGTTTCTAGGGCAATGATAATAGTAGATTATGTTATTAGGAGTAAAAGTGATACTTTATGTGGCGAAGCTGAAGTTTATTTAGCCGAACGTTAGTGGGGCAAATAATTCAGCTAAGCCACATAAAGTCACTTTTACTCCGAATAACATATACTATTTTATCCGCAAACGTATTCAAGGTAAATTTCATTAATATAAATTTAAAAAAAGGATGCATCGGCCGGGAATCGAACCCAGGCCACCGGTGTGACAGGCGAGCACTGTACCCCTGCGCCAACCTCTGTTGTTCAAATAACGCGCTACTGTAATGATATATGAACATACTGAATCACCCGAGCTAATACCACACGGCCACAGCAGCTGTCACACCATAACCCACGGCGACAGATGCTCCGATCCGCTGCTTAAAGGTTTATTTAAATTAAAACTTTTTCGTACTCTTTTTGAAAATAAAAACGGGCATACGATCTAAGTCTAAAAATTAGCAAAATTTTAAGCCATCATACAATTTAATCGGTCCAGTATCTTCGGAGGAGATGGCGAACAAACATAGAAAGAAAGAAAGAGAGCAACGATTTTGTGTGCTTAGGCAGGTAAAGTACGCAAAAGTCGCTATTTTATCTGCTTAGGCAAAAAGAATTTTGCTATCTTAAACCGTTAGGCCGCTTGGGGTCTTTTTCAAAATTCGTCGATTTGTTTAATCCTTTGTAACTTTTTTGTTTTCAGGGATAATTGATTTCTGTAAAAACTTTATGATAGCAGTTTTTCATGTAGAATGGGCTGGTGCATTTTGTTTTAATACAGGGTGATTCGTAAATTTGCTGCAACAAAAAAAATTTTTTCTTATGAGACACCCGGTATATTTATACATTTTTGTGTCGTCCTTAAAACTCCCTTGAAAAAATATATAATGGGCAAAACATCTAAATTATCTTATACAGCTGAATATCGGCTAAAAATTGCATTTAGAAAAACGTTTTCTCATAACTTTTTTCGATACTTTGAATTTTTTGGTAAAAATTAAAATTTGATAGATATGCGAATGACGTGACTATTATTTTTTGGGTTTATTTTCATCTCGATCGAGGCAGAAATTGATGCCAACGTCAAATTCCGAATAAAGCTATTAATAAAAAAAAATCCCATATGATGCGGACTTTACTGGTCACACTGTATGTGGGTACAATGTAGGCGCCGCATTAAATATATATTTTTTAAATGTTCAAAAGCCAGAATTGATAATATCTATGAGAAAATATAATAACACAATAACATTCAGATGTCTTATGCATAAGGAAAGTGCAAGGTGATTTAGTATCTCCATGGAAAACTTCCAACAGGTGAAGCTCAATGGGATTCTCGGAAGAAACTTATTATATACGTAGCTCTAATTCGTCATAGCCGAGGGATTGCAAAGCTGCAAATGCTGCTAATCAGAAAGAGGTTTGCTAAAACAAAAGTTGGCTGCGTTTTATGCGCGTACTAACGTTTCTTATTTTTGAAAATAAATGGTATTTTTAAAAACACTACTTTGCGAGTAAATTTACATCAGCATGCCGGGACGCCACCTTATCAACAAAAATCCTCGATTTGTTAAGTTCCGATATAAAACATTTGTGGGTGAACATTGGCCTTAACTATCGCAATCCCAGGATTATATCCGCTGTATTTTCATATGTAGAAACACTAATTATTAGAAAGAAAGTAGAATGTTAGTATAACTACATAAGATATAACCTTAATATTAAATATGTCGATGTGAGGCATGCTTCAAGCGAAAGGTGGACATTTTATACACTTTTTTTAGAAATCTTAGAATAAATTTTTAGTATATATATTTTTTAATATAGTGCGCCGATTCTGTAACGCTTTAACTGTTTTTAGCCACATCAGTATTCTTCAACAACGAAATTAAGAAATACATATTGATGTATTGAGCAGAATGTAAAGTTTGAAGGAAATACAAGACGAGTGTACGTAAAATGTTAATTTATCATATCGAGTTCGCTGACACGTTAGAAAGCACTTACGCACTATGCAAAACAGAGGTTAATTAATTTCAAAATGTGTGAAAACAGCATCAATATGGTCACATTTCTCGCAACGGGAAACAGTTCTTGGATACGCTCTGGAAAATGAAATAAAAGCTAGAAATAATTTAATAAGAGTGCGACGGCACCGGAAACTCTTTTCTTTATTGCATTATTTGCAGTGTCCGGCGTCCAATATTGTTATCGCTCACGTGCACTTTCAGAGGGTTGTTATTTTTCTAATCTATCTGTTTCTGTTGTTCCAGGGCACGCAGCACGAGGAACCTATGGTCAAGACAACCGGCACGTTTGTCGCTAAAATTCTGTCGCCAAGTATTTCCCACTCCGATCATTAGCTCCTGTCTAGATATGGTTTTAGTGAAATTGTGTAGTCTGCTCGTGTGCGTGTGTGCGTTTTCTGGAGCACTCGGGGCCCAGAAGAGAATAGAGCCCATCTACTCGAACGAGTTCGCGGTTCACATTCCGGACGGCAAGGAAACGGCGGATGCGATCGCCTCCAAGCACGGATTCGTCAATCGTGGACAGGTATGTTATCGATTATCGAAATTGCCCGATTCATTGCATTCTGAAGATATTGTGCCCCTGTTATTTATTTGATTTTCCTACGCCTACGCCCAGCGAAAGGATCGCCAAGCGTCGCTGCCTCTTTTGGCGTTTATTTCAGAAGTGATTTGCGTTTTTGCCTCTGGAAGTTTGTTCAGTTTGCTGCTCAAATCGAAAAGCAAACAACGCTCGAAATGCCTGGTATTTATTACTTTTACGCCGTAGGTAATGAAATCGAGGCGCTTCAGAATTGTAGTTCACTTAATGAGGGTAAAGTCAATTAGACCGACAAATTTCCTCATTATTCCTCTCTTGGACCTGCAAATTACCAATTATGTTAACTGCCAACCCCATGACTGGCTGCCCTACCATTACAACCATAAAATATCTTCTCTTTCGAAAATTGAATTAAATGTATTTTATCAGTTTCATCTCAATATGTTATACAGATAGCTCTGTGTTCTGCCTCTTATATTTTAGGAAAATGTACTACTGAATACTTTGTAAAATTTGTTAATTAACGAAAACGGTAAGGTATCGCTTCTAATGAAAAAGAGCTGCACCAAGTGCTAAGATAATAGTATAACGTATGTCCCATAAGTTTTGAGAAAAAAAATCCGTTCTAGCTTATTATAAAAAAAATCTTTCAATTTGGTTGGAGTTGAAGAACATGAACCATTATCCGTAGTTTAAGCATATAATTCAATATGTAGCTGTAGTAATAATTACTTGTCATTGAATTTAATATAAAATTAAAGCAACATGAAATATAGCTGTTAATATTTTTTCTCAAAACTCGGGATACGTTATTATGGGTGGTTGAAATAAAATTTCAACGTTGAGAGTGGTTTTTTCAACGAGCGAAGTGGGTTGAATAAAGTAACTCGAGATGTTGAAATTTTATCAGCCACGAGTTGCGTATACTATTTGTTCTACGAATTTTTAAATATACGTTAATAATTTATGATATTGTAAGGTAGATTACTGGATCTATAATGTTTGCCCTGATGGGTTTACATATTCACCAGAAACTTCTTCCACATTACAAACCGAGAGATAATATCAGCTAGGTTAAATGTTTAACTACGTGAAAATAATTACGTTTTTGTCAGGACACATTAAAATGTATTATTAAAAATTAATAAAAAGACGTAACGTTTCGCTAAATCACAAAGTTAGCTTCTTCAGACAAATATTTTTTTCCAAAAATTAGGACACTATACAAATTCATAAATTGCACAAACAGCTGTCAAACAAAATTTTAAATACGTTAATAAACCTATGTCATCTATGTCAAATTCGAGGTTAGCAGGTTAGGTTTTGCGTCAGTCCATGTCAATTGAATGTCAAACAGTTTGAAATCCCAGCAGTTCGAACATTTCAATCTCGATGTCATGTGAAAAAAAACAGTTTTTGCTTCCCTCGCCTAAGAGACAAAAATCACCTTCGGAGATTTCTTCATATCTTCACGTTGCAGGGTCCCAAGTATGACGGGTCCCGGTATAACTGAATAACTATTTTTTGGAAGAAGATGATATTTTGCTTGCGGATTGTATGCTTTCCTGCCATGAAACTGAGAAAATTTCGATAAAATATATTATTTGCATAGTGATCGTGAAAGTTGTCTTTTTTTAATGAAAAATCGTATTGAAAGTTTCACTTTTTTTAACGCAAAAATCGTGAAAAATCTACACTTTTTTAACTATTTTAAAGAAATGTCAATTTGACAGTTGTCAATTCCGAAGTCCTTTTCGACTAACTTTCGACCAAGAGATCGCTATGCAAAAAACTACGTTTAGAACACGTTTTGCATGCTTGATTAACTCGGGCTTCGCCCTCGTTATCAAACTGCAAATTCATGCAAAAAGTATGACTTTCAAAACTAGTTGTACAAATTACTAATATTGGGTGAGCACTTCAAAATTAAATTTTGCCTATTTGTGCTTTAACTCAAGAACTATTACTTAAATAAATGTAATATTTTGCAAATAGCTCAGGTTTTTACTCTTGACGAAACAGATCATATTTTGAACCTAACATATACAGGGCGAGCTCTTAAAAAGAAGATTTTATTTATTTTTGCATTATCTGAGAAATAGATAAAAGTAATAATTTGCGCAGGCTTTACCCTTCACGAAAATGGAACCTAACAGATGCAGGACAAATGTTGTAAAAGAGGCAACGTATAAGTGCGTTGTGTTTAATGCAACTGCATCGCTGAAATTCGAAGGATCTTGCGTGACTGCGCGCGATCAATGGTCGCAGGCATTGAAGTTCGAATCCCACCGCCGGTAATGCTTTTTTTAAAATTTGAAAATTTATGTAATTCGCATTACCAAATGTTTCCTTGTAGTGTTTCAGTATTATTAGGAATGTTGAGATATTTTTACCCCTAGTTTCCTTTGATTTTGATATGATGCAATAAAACAAATAGTATTCTCCACGAATATTTATTGTAAAAATTGGGATGGCAACATGTTTCAAAACCAAACTGGTTTCATCATCAGGCCATAATCATCTACAG